>RJWH01002436.1:0-168557 GCA_004363575.1 Solenodon paradoxus
CTACATGCTAGGCACTGTGTTAAGCATTTTGCATGGTCTATACTTAATCTTCACCTCAGCACTATTATCAACCCCATTATACAGAGAAGAACTGAGACAGGGAGAGAGAAACAACTGGCCCGAGGGCGCGCAGTGAGAAGGTGGCTGAGCTCAGGCTGGCCCCCCTGGGTGCCTGACTCCAAAGTCCAAGGCTGTCGCCACCACGTCACATGGAGGGGAGGGGATGAGGAAGGAGGTACACGAATGATTGCTATTAAATGGGATGCTTCCAATTTGCCTCCTAGATGGCCCTGAGCAGCTCAAGATGTCTCCAGCTTCGTCTCTGTATATCTTGAGATTCAGTGTAAGATTTTAGTTGGAGGGAAGAAAATAATACAAAAGGAGTGCGGGAAGGCCCACTATTTTAAAAGCTGGAAAGTCACTGACTTTAGCCAACCCCACCAAGGCCCCGGAACAGAAGTGACCTGCCCGAAAGTGACCTGCCCGAAGGCGAGATCTCGGATACCAAGAGGGAGGACTCTGCTGCTTTCTCCGCCCTTGAGGGCATGTCCGTGTAGATTCCCTTCACCCCTGTGCTGTGCTGGCCCCAGAATTTGGACTCAAGGGTGGTGTGGGGCCTGGCTCCGTGCTGCACGCTGGGACCTGGCACAGACAGCACTTCCCAGTCTCCGCTTCCCACTCTGCCAATGAACGAGAGAAGGCACAGTCCACTGTGCCAGTCAGGAGTTGCACGGCGTGCTCACGGGAAACAGCCCTGGGCCCCGAGCTGCTGCCACCGTAGATGGAAAGAGCCCTATATTTAGGAGGAACGCCTCATGCAAAGTCTCCGCTTGATACTCACCACGATGCGCTGAGCCGCCCACTTGACTTCATGAGTCTTACTCTTGGAGATAAAAATGTCTCCATAAGCGGTTGGTATGAGTTTGAAATGAGGTAACAAGTGGAAATGCTGGAGACTCAAGAATCCCCCCAGATGGTGGAACAGGCCCCACCCCCGTCCCACTGTCTGATTCTAGGACTCTGGGGTTGGGCCTGGGAACGTGGATTTCCTCAAGCCCCCAACCCCCACTGCAAATCCTCTGCAGGTCACCAACAGATCCCCCTTCGAGAAATCACTCTCAAAAGCGCTCACTCTGTATTAGTTAAATCGATGAGTCCTTGCACATCTGTTGAGCTGCACATGGTTGCTGGAGACATGGGCTGGAGGAAATCAGTAATTTTCTCCAAATACATTTCCTGTGAAGTCCAAATGATGGGAATTGGGTTGGGGCTTCTAGGGCTGGGAGGATGATGCAATGACTTCCCTTCCCCAAGGAGCAAAGCAGGAGCTTTTCCCAGCAGACATCAAATGGGGACAGGGAGAGACCTGGCTGGAGACTTATGCCCAGTGACTCAGGGTCAGACAAAGGAGGGACACTCCAGGGACCCCCCTGTGGACTAGCTCCAGGGCCTGTTCTTTCAGCAACTTCATACAGACAGGAAAGAACGAACTGAAAATATGCTCATTAAACCTGCATCTGGCACCCAATTTGGCAGGGTTGCCAAAATCCTGTAAGACTAGAATTAAATTAACAAATTGGAAGTCAAATGATTTTAAGCAGACATGATGGAATTCATCAGGGCCAGGTGGAAGCTAGTGGGGGAAGGGACCCAGGAAAGCCCACATGCCCCGGGAGGGGAAAGCCTGGCCCTGAACGGAAACATGGGCAGTGAATCAGTGAGATGAACTGACCCCATGATAAGACTCGTCCTCTGAACATGCTGGTGGCACAGATGGGCCCACACTGGCTAGATGGAAAGGTTCTTTCTAGGAGAGAGGAGGTGTGGTCACAGCAAACTGTGAAGGATGGCAGCCCTTGAAAGGAAGCCCAGGAGGAAAAGAGCCAGGGAGCAGCTGGGAAATGCCGCGTGGTTTCTCAGGGCTGGAACTGCCAGAGAGCAGGCCCTGGGGTGGTGCACGGTGCTGGCATGTGGACAGCTGAATTGTCATCACCAGGCATGTCTACTGGGTCACATTCCAGGGAATACACTGGGGTGGGCATAGCAGAGGCAGGGGCAGCACACAGACCAGGGCGGGAGGAAGAGGAGAGGATTTTCACTGGGCACTGACTAAGCATTAGGCACCGTGTCAGAACTCAACAAGCCTTCTCTCACTTCATCTTCTCGATATCCTGTCCTATAGAGATCATTTTTCTGGCTCTTCATTTTCTTGGACTTTCTTTTTTATTTCCTTTGTTTAAAACATACAACTCCCATTGAGATTTCACTGGTGTGACCCTGCGCTCTTTCCAGGGCCATAGAAACAGCTCTATATGTGCACACACACATATAATTGCTTAAGTTTCTGGGTAAAAAATGGGAGGGTGTTGAACTGCTCACACAGGGCTGTTTTCCAGGGAAAAATATGTTGTGAGTGTCGTTCCATGTCAGGACCTGCAGACTCACTTCTTGCTTTTTAAACAGCCACATAGTATCCCACGGGACAAGTGCACCAGAGTTTTATAAGCATTGTCCCTTCTGGACATTAAAGTCACTTCCAATTTCTCTCTTCTGTGAACAATGCGACAAGGGAACAAACACCTTTGTATTTATAGATCTGTGCACACACGTGTTTTTTCATAGCTGAACTGCAGGGTCAGAGTAGATGTGTATCTATAATTTCCATTGGTGCTGATCAGACTCCCCTTCCCACCCATCTCTTAGACCCTTGCCTGGACTGGATCTTCTATGTTTTCTTTTACATTGTTGCCATCTATAGACACTTAAATTTTTTAGTAGTTAAGTCTTCGTCCTTCACCATGGGCCATTGTCTCTTCATTTGTTTGCAACTTTTTCACGTTTTTAAAATTTGGGGATTTTTTAATTTTAGTTTGTTGATGGGATTTTTGTAAGTAATAATAACTAACGCATGGCTCCTACATACCAGGTCCTGGTCTAGGCTCCCCACAAGCCTCACAGCATTGAATCCAAACTCTAAGAAGATGGTGATAGCATCATTTTGTGTTTATGCTGAGAAAAGACCCAAAGACTTCAAAGAACTTGTATGAAGTCACATATGACAGACAGGCCAGAGGCTGAGGGACAAGCTGAACCAACCATTTCATCCTCCAGTGAGATGTTTCTCAAGTTCCCCTTATCACCTCCTCCCCCACACCCCAACTTACTCATAAAGAAAGGAAATCCTTCTTCCCTCTTAATTTTCCCTCTTTCAATTATTTATCCTTTATTCTTTGGAGGATTTAAGAGTCCAGAGTGCTCAGTGCCAGGTAAGGACACTGAAGTTCACAAGGAGAGGTCATCACAAAATGGAGCTGGACCCTGCACTGGGACGCTGGAGATGTGCCAGGGGGTGTGAGGAGCAGGCTTTGGGAGGTCACAGAATTCATGCATGGGGATAAGAGTCAGGGCGCACTGAGGCCAAGAAGGGGCCCCGGCTGCCAGCTTTAAAGGCACAAAGACAAGCTGATGGACATTCCCCTGAGGGCAGGAGAGGGATGGGCAGTGCAGACCCGCTTAGCTAGAACTCTTTATCATATGGCACCTGGGACAACGGAGATGCTCCCGTGCAGTGTCACACACACTCCTGTCTGCATGGAAGTGCTGGGAGACCCCTTGTGGGGAAGCCACACTTGACACAGCCAGAATTCTGGCCCTGAGCGGCATGTTTTAAGGAGGCTCTTTGTTAGCTCCCCAAGCATCAATGTCACATGTGGGTTTCTGGGTTAGAGACCCACCACTGAGCTGTCACATGGGCTTGGTTACATTCATCTCAAGAGCGCACGCAACACTCCTGTCTCCCACGAACACAACACAGAGGGCGGGGAAGGATTATTTACATGCCATTTGCAATTTTTCTTCTGAGAAAAAAGAAATTAATGAAGTAAGAGAAATGTGGGAAATCGACATGCTGAAACTAACATGCACAAAGGAGTTTTAAAACCAAAATGTAGTGTTCACTTTTCTAAACCTTTGACCTCTTAAAACTTCAGTGTTTCCTCAAATGTGTCCTTACAGAAGTCTAGTCCAGCTCTTCCATGTACACATGTCTATATAACACCAATTCCTTATATAAACATATACATGAGTTCCCTCATCAAGCTTGGAAAGATACACACAATATCCACCTCACACACACACACACACACACACGTGTACACACACATACGATTTTGGAGATTTCCAATGCAATTTCCCTCATGAGACTCAGAAACCCCACAATATAAGGATATACTTGAATGCATCACTTTCATTTTCTCCCTCTCTGCAGCACTTGTGTCTCTGGGACACACCCAGGAAAATATGGGACTTCTTTGCTTCATAAGATCAGAGCCTGCTTAAAATAAAGAGCCCACCTTGGAGGGGATATCTGACCCCTTGAAATACCAAATGCTTCTGACTGACCCTCAGTGATGATTTCCTGTCCTTCTGGGCATCTTTGCCTTTCTTACATTTCTGGGTGACACCCAGTGAGTTACAGAGTGGGCACTAGCCCTCTGGAAACCATGAGGAGATCTGGTTTCTCAGACAGGCTAGGCTGTGTCTCTCAGCAGTTCGGTGAGCTTGGACCAATGACTTGCTCAGGATCAGTGGTTTTCAGCTGGAAGGTCCCCAGAGATTCACCTAAGTGTCAGCTCACTTGTTTTGTGAATGGTGACTCATGGCAAGAAGGAACCAGACCGTGAAATCCCGTGACTCTGTACCCCTACCTCCCCTCATTCCAGGAGACACGCTCCCTGGACCTAAATGTTTTCTACCATCAAAGAAAACCAGATTACTGCTAATGCCTTTACAGCTCTCTGATGCTGTTCTCACTACCTCACACCACCCCTTCACAGCCACTAGTCACCATGATCCATACAGTCACGTGGTACAGCTTTACACTGAAACGAGGTTCCCATCTTTCTGCTGCAACATCAAGTGAGCTGGTGAACTGTGGGCTGTAAAGGTGGGCTTGCGATAGCTTAAAACAGAAGTTAGATGGCATGCTAGAAATTCACTTGGGGCAGTCTCTGGCGGGGACACCTCCAAGAGAACATTCATCCTCCATGTAGTTTCCATCCTCAGTTTATAATTTGCTCCTTCTCACACAGACTGTTCCGGGTAGCATACTGTGGGACTAGCAGCTGGAGATGCAATTGCTTAATGACCCCTTATGACTTTCCTAAAGCAACTGTGAAGAGGCCAGTTAGTTGGAGTATATGTGAACTTACTCGTTTATTTAAAAAACTTTCAACTTTGCAATAATTTTACATAAACAGGAAAGAATGGAACAGAGTTCTCATATAGCTTTTACCCAGTTTCCTTTAATGTTAACCTCTTATATCAGCAAAGTACAACTGCCAAAGTGAAGAAATGGATATGCAGACATTATGATGAACTAATCTAGATTTTTTTTCATATTTCACCAAGTTCCCCACTAACGTCCATTTTCTGATCCAGGGTTCAATCCAGGATCCCATATTGCATTTAGTCATCATATAGCCTTAGTCAATGACATATTTTTCTTTTTGAGAAATCAATTGCTTCCTTCACTGCCTGCCAGGTGCCCATCTGCCACCCTGTAAGGAGAATATAGTATCTGACGGGCAGCAGAGTCTGGGTTTGAGTGTCCACTCTGCCCCTCATTTGGGACCCGGTCCTGAACTTGCATAAAGAATCCTCAGAACCCACGCCTGCAGTGTAGAGATGATGCCAGTATCTTGGAGGCCTGAATGGGAGAACCCATGTGAACAGGCATTTCTGGCTCAGTTATGGTTATGATTTGCTGTAACGGTAATCATGAATTACACTGGGCAACCTGTATCTAAAGCAGATCAACCTCAAGTCTAAGTTTCCCGGTTGAGTTGACCATTTCAGCTTCAAATGAGATATCCCCATAGGTCCCCCATGCTCCATAAAGAAAGAAATTTCTACATAAATAAGTCTGTTCAATTCTACACTTCTGTTGAGGCTCTGCTCAAATGCCACCTATGTGCAGTTCCTTCCCTGATCACCCACACAAGAGCCCGACTCCCTTCCCTGCATTCTCTAATGGCCCACCCTGCTTTATTCTGCTCCATGGCACTCACCCCTCTGACAGTCACACTTATGTACCACTCTGCTCACAGTGTGCTGTCCTCAGCTAGTTTGTAAGCTCTGGAGAGCACTGTTTGTCATCTGCTTTGGTCACTGCTGCATCCCTGTGCCTAGAACAGCACCTGACACTGGGTAGGACCTGAACAGATGTTGGCAATGAGCGAATGCATGGATGCTCAGCTTTACTCTGCAATCTCCTGTCTCCATCCTGATGACCTGAAACAAACTTCACATCTAAATATACTGTTGAATTCAAATAAGAGAAGGCCTATTTGGGAAGCAAGTAGCTTTGAGTCTTTGGGGGGGGTCTTCTTTAACACAAAAGGAGAAATTTAATTTCATGCCATCAATGTTCCTTCACCTGCCTCTTTTCCCATGAATGGCTCAGATGACTAGAAACCACAGTGTCTTCCTGTGCAGAGTCTGTCTGCTGGCCTCTCTGCACAATCAATCCCTGCAGAGCCCAGGCTAGAGGAAGCCACTGAGACCCTCACACCCCACTGGCCAGCTCTGTTTCTAGGGCCACTCAGCACCTGCACATCAAAGGCCCACAGATTTCTCAGAGCAGGAAGACACCCAGGGGGATCCGGCAGACAGTCCTTGGTGAGAACACTGAGGTCTGGGGTAGGGGTGGGGGGGTTACCAAATGATACATAGTGGCCTGGTGGCAGGTTCAGGACAGAACCCAGGAGACAGAACTCCACATTCAGTTCTGATCCGTCTTGGGCTGGACCCAACTTCCCATGCCCACCTTTCACGAGTGGGCATGTGCTTGTCTCCTTGAGCTCCAACCTGGTTGTCTGCCACCCTGCCCATTCCTGGAGCTTGATAAACTTGGACAGCAATGGAGGTATGGAGATAACTATCCCCAAAGCAATGAAGCACAGGAGAGTAGTCAGTCAGAAAGAAATGGGGTCACACTGGTGAAGAGCCAGGCTTTTTCTACCATCATCTCACCTAACACATACTCTGCCCTGCAAGAAAGGTGTCAGAACCACATTTATAAGTGAGGACAAGGAAGCACAGAGCACTTTAAAAAATGCAGCACATCACACAGCGAGCAGGTGACAGAGCCAGCCACAGAATCACGCTCTCCCGGTTCTGAAACCCTCCTTCTCTGGTCAACCACACTAGCAGCGAGAGACCCAACAGCCTGGACAGCATCCCTGGGAGAGCTGGGCCCTTCAAACCACAAGAGTCCTCCGGTGCAGCAGCCAGAATCATCCCACTCTTGAGATGAGGAAGCCGCCATCTGGAGAGGAAGTGCAACCTGCCCCAGCCACGTGGCTGGAGAGCTTCATGAGGACGTGGGCTCTCTTCTAGTCCTGAGCCCAGAGCTGAGCCCAGGGAGGACCTAACTCACCATGATGAAGAAATGAATGAATGACAGGCTGAGGTTAGAAGTTCGGCCTCTGGGGACATTCCCATCCCATGCTGTCCCACACATTGGCCTCGGGAACAGGACACCAGGCTGATGTAGGTGAGCAGAAGCCTGAATTCAATGTCACCTCCAAACCTCGCACCTTGTGCTCTGACCCTGTGATCTATCAGAGGCTTGGAAAGTGATGCTGGCCCTGTCTCTGCCTCAGACGCAGCTGTCCCCTAGAGCCAGATCATATACTAAAGATGTGTGGCAGAGATGGCAGCACTGGTCATTCTTTGGCCCAAGGACTGGTTTATCCTCTTCCCAAAAGACTGGTGTTTGGAGAAAAATGTTCCTTTCTATTGACCCCTTGGGTAGCATCCAGTTCGGAAATACTACAATTGTTTTTATTATTATCATTCATTTCTCGTAACAGCAACAGAAACTATGGTTTACTGCTCACCTACTATGTGCCAGTCACAGATATCTCACATCTGACATAGTCTCCTGTAATGCATACAGCTGCCCTGTAGGGAGGTATGAGCATTCCCATATTACAGATGAGGAAGCTGAGGCTTAGGACGGATGAAGGAAGTGGCCAAGGCACAGGCTAGAAAGCAGGGGATGCAGACTCAGGTTATGGAGTTGCATAGCTCATGTTCCCACCAAGTGGCCATGTGGACCCAAGACAACGGGGTTAGTCATAGCTAAGGACGTTTGGAAACTGGAGTAGGATGGAATGAATGCCTGCAGACTTCCCCGGCATCCAAATGGCTAAGTTTCTCAGCCCCATGTTGAGCTTCTAGCATCAGGGCACATCTCCACATGCCCAGAGGCCATCCTAAGAGGTTCTGAATCAGTTGGGGCAGAACTTGGAACTCTTCTGCTAAAAGCCCTCAGATGACACCAAAGGTATCCTTTGCTCTCAATTCTCAGGAAGCAATTCCCCCACATTTATATACCCTCTTCCAGAAGGTTCCAAAATGTTAATTAAGAAATGTATTTATCGGCACGCCCTGGTGGAGTAGGGGCTGAGCAGAGTTCACATGCATCCTAAGGTCCTGGGTTTTGTGTCCCAGGGTTTGATGGGAACAAAACAGATGCAAAATGAAATAATTCTTAATGGAAAAAAAAGGGAAATGTATCCCATTGGTTTACAAAGAATACCAACCTCAGAATCTGAGACCTCACAAGTCAAGGCTTCTCAACAAAGCAGCAATAATCTTGAATATCCAAAAAAATGAGGTGTGAATGTCTTTATTAACCATAACAATTGCTCCCATTGTGATGTTTACGAAAGGACTTTGGGAGTCCAATGTCCTGGTTTGAGTCCTAGCTCTGTCTTTTTATTAGTTGTACAACCACAACCATAAGCAAATCGATTCAACAAAAATAGTTATTAAAAGCCTACTTATGTCCCACAGGCCCTGAGCATGGAAGACTGGATACAGAAGTGGACCCCAAAAACCATATTCTCTCCTAGTTCTGAGTTCTCTGTAAAATGGGAGCCAACAGCCCCTCGTCCTGCCAACAATGTGCCAGGCTCCTAATATGCAGGCTCAAGAGGGAGATGCTCTTGTCTTCTGCTTGCAGCTGGGGAAGCAGGGGCTGGGGCAGAGCCTGCAGCAGTGTAGGGCAGTGTCTGGGCTCTCTCCACCTCCACCATTTCCACCATCACCCCCTTCCTCCCCCAACCCCACTTGACAGATGAGTCCACAGAATGATCAGGGTAACAGGGGAGAGTGCTCTGCAGCCGATCAGGAACCGCACAGATGTATGACATCATGGTTATTAATAATGGAAGCTGCATAAGTAATTCACAGTCCCTCCAGATGGACCACCTGAATTGTGAACCTCCTGCAAACAGAGCATCACATTCTATTCTGGTAGACATGGCAGGGGCCTTAGGAGTCCAATACTTTCTCACTTACAAAGGTGGGGGTGAACAGGATGGCAAGGATAGCCCTCTGAGATAGCTGAGGCAGTCCTGCCCGCCCCACTCTCCCCAAAGACCTCCACTCCTTCATGGGACTCTGTCCATTCGGTAGACTGGCTTTAGTGATTGAACTACAAAGATAATTACGTCCTAGGATAGACACCAGCCATTACTCCCTCCAGAGTGCAGGTAAGGGACTCAGCAGTGAATTATAAGTGTACACTCACCACAAGCCTCAGCCTGCCTCCTACCTGCCACAGGGCCTTTGTACCTGCTGCTCATCTGCTTGAAATTTTCTTTGCATGGATGCACTTTTATATTATTCAGATCTCAGGATAAATGTCAGCTCCTCAGAGAGGACTCCCTGAGTCCCATCTTTAGCTGTCAGTCCCTGCCAGTGCCTGCCAGTTCTCCCTGATAATGTCTAGTACACGGCTTTGTTTTTATTTCTTCAGAGTGTGTATCACCGTCTAGTACCATCTCGGCCAGTACTATTCTATCCTCTTTCCTCCCATTGGAGTACAAGCTCTATGACTAAGGATTAAATCACTCATTCCTGTCATCCCTCGAAAGGCAGCAGCAGACACTCAGCAAATGTGTTTCTGCAGATCCCCCTGAATGCTAACCTGGACCACGGTCATTCTCACAGCCAGCAGACACTCGCTCACTCACTCTCGCTCATATAGGAATGCATACCGAACCTCTCCTCTGCCAGGCCAGACACTGGGGATTCCAATGGAACAAATGAAACAAAGTCCTTGCCCCAATAGACCTTAGATAGTTGATTAAAGCAAACAACACAGCAGACACCAGAGCTGCTGCAGTCACATTATATGTGGCCAAATAGCAGCTAACAAAAAAAGGGGTGGGGGGCTAGTATGGCAGAAAATGGGAGAAGTTGGCAAGTACTGGGAGATGCGAATATCAGGCGGGCTCTGCAAGGGCTTCCCACATGCTCAGTGTTCATCCTGGGGAGGCGTGCCAGGCGCCTCCAGCAGCTCTGAGAACCAAGGGACATGCCCCTTGCCATGAGGGCCTTCTTACTACAGCTTCTAACACAACAGGATGTATTCAGAAATGGATGTGCATGTGCAGAGATAGGTGCTTGTGTGTGCATATACAGGGGCATGTGTGTGAAAGGACTACACAGGGCCATATGAGTGTGTAAGCATGTGTCTGAGTGTAGGGAGAGGGGGATTTGTATGTAGAAGTGGATGTATGAGTATGTAGGTGTATATGTATATGTGTGTGTGTATGTGTATGATGACTCTAGTACTATTTGTCACTTTTCACTAAAAGTTTCACATCTGCTTCAACTTAGCATGTTAAAGTGCCCCAAATAAACGGTATATAGTAGGTATCTGATAGCCATCTAGTTCATTCAATAGTAAATCTTTCAAATGCTTGCTAATTGAATACATTCTGCAGTGTCCATAAAAAGTAGTAGGAATAGTTTCAGAAAAGAATGGTCAACTACGGAATGCAGTCGGATGTGGCGAACGCACTGGATGAGGAATCTGCGTTCTCATCCCTACTTTACCACTAACTGCGTGTCCTTGGACCACTGTCTATCTGGGTGATCTCAGATGATCCACTTAACATCTCTGGGCTTCTGTTTACTCTTCATCGAAGGAGACTATTAGGACTTAGCTCTCACACTTTGGCTACAACTCTATATCACTCTGCCGGAAGCCTCTTAAGCCCTGTGTCCTCGTGTCCTCGGAGAGCAAGGATATGTAACTTGAAAAGGGCTGTGGATCAACTAGAAAAATGCTGGATTTGACCAAGTTAAACAGACTCTTTTATTGCAGTGCTTCTCAGAGCCCTTAATTTGCCAGTATGGATTGAGACCAGCTAGAAGAAGGGTACAGAGAGCTTACAGAATTTTCCAGACTGACTAGAATAGGGAAATCTCACAATCCACTTCTATACACAAGTCCCTCTCCCTAGCTCTTACACATGTTCACACACTCACATGATTCTGTAAGTGCAAGGCAAGGTGGGGTGAGGGTTTGTTCTGGGGTCATGGCTTGACTTTCAGAATAAATCATCTATGGAATACACTTTGGGGAATCTGCTACCCAGCACACAGGAACTTATTAATGTCGCCTTTCTTGCAGATGACTGCAAGAATGATGTTCAATCTCCCCAAGTCACAGAGCAGAAGGCAAATAGCCATGGCAAATACACAGCCTAGAATCATCCAGACCACAGTAACTGGCTTGTGCACAGGGCTTTATATTTACATTTTCACTTACATCTCAATTCTCCTGACAACACTGCTCGAGAAGCCTCACCACCCTTATTTTTCAGATGATAAAATGAAACCTGAAAGAGATTAAGGAATTTGCCCAGAGCCACTAAGTGATGGTCCATAACTTGGTGCTATCAGTTTCACCCAAGTCCTAATCAAATGGTCAATAAATGCATTATATGTTTTATAAGTAAGCAAGTGAAGTCATTGCACAGGTGCCCCAGCTGATGACCCCACCTGCACCTGTTCTGAGGCCTCCACCACTCCAGCAGGGAGCCCAGACACTACACTGGTGAGGAAGGCTAGGGAAAGATTTCCATAGAGGAAAGCCGCTCTGGAAACACCCAGACTGTGAGGCTGGAAATAGCTCCCTGTCAGTCACCACACCCTCTCCACCATGCCAGGTACAGCCCCCCCACCCCAGGCTGTACCCTCAGTGCCAGGTGTCATTCTTCAAGGGGCTGGGAGGCAGAAGGAACCTGAGCAACGCTAGTTTAACTCACTCCCCAGGACCACAAGGAGCTGAGGCAGATGGGCTCTGACAGTCAGAAACTGCCACCACTTCAGAGGAAAGCCCAGACAAACCCATTCCGCAGGTCCCACAGGCGGGTTGAGTCCCACAGTATGTGTGACTGCGCGTGGCCAGGCGGTGGGGGTCTGCTCTGGGCAAAGAGGCTGTGCAGGCCAACCAGGGATTGAGGCTGTGCCAGGCGCGAGTGTGCGAAGGAAGTGTGAACGCGGGAACGCTTGTGTCACCGGGGCAGTGACAGAAGTAGTGTCTGGCTTAAAACGCAAGCGAAGAGCCTGTGCCCCAGGCAACCCCTGGGCTTGCAGGAGTCCCGGAGTTGGCTTTGCACACGCGCCTGCACCCGGCCTTCTGCCACCCGCCTGGTGCCCCCGCCGCCCCCCGGGTCGCGCTGCTCGCGGGGTTGGCGGCGCCCGGTCCCCGGGGCTCCAGGTGGCCGCGGGGCGCGATGTACCTGCTTACCTGCCCGGCGGCCGCGACTCCGCTGCTCCGGGATGGGCTGCGCCGCGCTGGACTGCGCCGCGCTGGGCTGCGCTGGGCTGCGCGCCCGGCCTCCGCGCGGCTCGACAGCGCCCGCTCGCTCGGCTCCGCCCGGCTCGGCTCCGCCCGGCGGTGCCCCGGGCGCTAGCTGGCGGCCCACGCGGCGCGGGGTGGGCGCGGGGAGGGCTGGCGGGCGGGCGCCGGCGGCGGGCGGGCTCCGGGCCGCCCCGCGGCCGCTGGGAAGCTCCTTATTTGGGCAGTGATGTCAGGGGAAGTCACAGGGGCCGGACCACCCACTTCTTTCCATTCACTCCCCAGAGTTTCCTGTCGCCGAGCTGGGGGACCCCGGCGCCCTCCCAGGGCGTCTCTCCCGTCCGCTCAACCCCAGCCGCTGTCCTCGCTACCGGCTGCTCTGGGGTCCCCCTGAGGCTCGGGTCACTGAGGCCCCGGGCGGCTGCGGGGGAGGGGAGGGTCTGAGTCTGGGAATCCCGGCTGCTGGCGCGCGGGGAGGGTCTGCGAGCCGCCGGCCGCGCTGGTGACAGGCCGTGTCACTCGGGCGCCGCCCCTGCCTCCGCACCCTCCTCGGCTCCGGCGCTGTCATTTCCTCCCGGCCCGCCGGGGAGGGCAGACAGGGAAGCCCCGGTCGCCTCCAGCGGGGCCCTGGCGCTCTACACCCGGCCTTGGCGCACCAGGGCCGGGCAGGCGTCCATCTTCGTCCCCAAAGCGCGCCCTCCCGCTCTCGGGGCAGCCCCGCTCCGGGAAGCCCACGCCTCCCAAGGCGGGAATATGCCTTAATGAGCTTTAGGCGGGGAGGGCCTGTCTGGGCCGCCCTGGGCTCCAGCCTTGGGGGTGGGGGGCGGTGTTGCACCCCGGGGGTTTCCCAATGACCCGACTTAACCAGAAGCTGCCGGGTGCCAGGATGCGGGGACTGGTCCACGCGTTGGCCAATCCGCAGCACACGTGGGCCTGCCCCCACCAACGCCGAATGGCAGAGGCAGCTCTCACACGGTCGGAGTTATAGATAGCACAGGCATCTCAGACGGCCAGGTGACCCGTCCTGCTCAACCCTGCCGCAGCAGAACCGGGGCTGACCCAGGCTTTGTCTGACTCCAGACCTGACCTGGGCTGGCAGGGAGCAGCCCCAAGAGGTTATGGGGCGGGGCCAATATGAGGTCAGCTAAGTGGCCTGGGCAGGGTACAAAATTGAAGGCAGCACTCTCTCCAGGTCATGGAAGTTCAAAGACCCACAGGGTGACTGACCGCTATGTGGTCAGGACTTCCAAAAAGCCTCCTTGGAGGATCCAGACTAGTGATGACCTCAGATTCAAGGCCCTATCTTTCCTGGGGAGTCAGTTTCTTTTGACCAGGGGCCACCTGGGCCCAGGGACAGGATTTCTTTGCCTTCTCCATAAATAGCTTCCTTCACAGTCTCCATCCTGCTTCAAAGTCAGGTCAGAGCAAACAACCCCTCCCAGACCACCAACTTTAATGGAGGGCACCCAGCTTCCAGGGTGCCTTCCACACTCTACCTCCAGGGTTTGGAGGACCCGAAGGAAGGTGAGTTTGCAGTGGGCCCTGTGCCACACTCTCACATGCACGGCTGCACACCCTCTGGCTGGTGCCAAACCTCCCATTCATTCTGTTGATCACCCCCACCACACACACACACTCCACAGTCCTCTCCCATCTTCTGTCAGCCCCCAGAGCCCAATCTCAGCTCAAACTGGGTCACCCTCTTCTGACAAAGCCCCAGTGGAAGGACCACACTTCCTGCTCTGTCAAGCATGGCTCCACGGGCCAGCATGCTCCTTGCCCAGCACCCCATCCCCACAGCCTTGCACCAGCATTCATAACTGGTGGTCTTTGTACAGGCGTTTCCTTTATCTAAAATGCCCTCCTGACTCCTAATGTCCTTTATACCCTGAAGCAAACTTGCCCCTGATACAGGTCATGCCCTTTAGTAAGGCCAGTGGGACAGGGCTCCTCCTGTAACAGGTGCTGCCCTGTACCCACTCCAGCCCTGCGCCTGCCTCCTGCTTACTGTTTCTGAGTGTCTTGTTATAATTCATATATTTAGAGAGGTGCCTTTCTGTCATTCGCCTAGTGACTCAGATGACAGCCTTGTCCCTGTCCCCGACCCCATCAGAGTATGCCCAGGGACCTGGTCACCTTCCTACGCTGCTCCAGGCAGTTCAGTGCTCCTGCCTCGAAAGACACAGCATCAAATCAAACTGCAGCCAGTGGGGCGGCCTCCCCACTCTCCAGACTGAGGGCTGCAAGAACTTTCCATCTCGGCTCCTCTCTCCTGCCAGGACTGGTAGGCTTGCACATATCTGTTAAGTGGATGACTGGCTTGGGAGCAGGGGAGGGGTGCAAATTGAAAGACTTAACTTGAGGAGAGGAATCATTATCTAACTTACAGTTGTGGCCGAGGTTTCAGGGTCCCTGGCAGGGGGCTGCGATGGAAGGCGGGGTCCTTGGTGGACTGAATTGTAGGCTCAGGAAGCTGGGCCAAGGTGCCATCCCCGGAATGGCTGCCATGCTGAGGCTCTCCTGGACTGTTCGTGGCTCGCTTTCTGTGGCTTGGGAGTCCTCTCTCCGCCCTCCCATCTCCACCCTGCTTTCCTTTCTCCCAACATACTCCTCTGCAGCCCTGTCCAGGCAGCCTGGGCCAGCCCCATCCCAGACCCCAAGCACAGAGTCCTGGACTGGCCACAGTGAAGTGGAGGTGAGAGGGTAAAGGGGAGTGCACTTCGCCAAACACTTTCATTGTACCAGACACATCACACTGGATTCCCCAGGGCCCTGTAAAGATCTACCCTTTACTCCGCCAGCGCCATGGGCCCTTTCCATTGGCTGTGGCCATCCCCCAGGTTGGGAGTGTCGCCTGGGTGCTTCCACCCAGCTCCTCCCACAACCAGCACTACCTATCCTACCTTGTGACCGAGCTCCCACTCCAATTCTGGTGCCAACTGTCATTGAGGCCAGAATGTCTTCAGGACCCCACCCTTAGAGCTCAGCGGCATCCACGGTGGGGGCAGCCCTGATTCAAGGTTAGTAGTCAGAACCTAACTCTACACTGTGGGCCACCACTCTTCCCGGGGCTGGGGGCACATTTCCCACCCTGCAGCTGGATGGACCCCAGGTTAGATGGCAGGTGGTGCCAGGTGCCAGTTCCTTCCTATCAGTCCATCCCCTGCATGTAACTGGGCCAGGGCTTGAAAAATTCCCACAGCTTGTCCCTGGGGCCCTTCCCACATTCCTTCATTCTTTAAACATGAATCAGACCCTTCCCTGTTCTGGGAACATTCAATACGTAGACCTGTGTTCTAGGAGCTTTCTCCAAGGATGAAGACTGGCAGGTAAAGAGATCATACTAAATGCTGCATCACAGCCGAGCCTGGTAGGGCATACACACAGGTGGTGGGAGAGAAGGTTCATTCTGCTTCTGGGGCGACAACTCAGAGAGGCCGGGGTCTAGGGGTCCCAGGCTAGACAGCTAAATACTTGTTTAAATACTTGTTTCCATGGAAATGCCACACACACACACACACACACACACACACACACACGGCCTGGTTCTGCTGGAAAGCTGACATCATGTGTAGAGACCTCACAAGCTAGAAGATATTGGAGCTGAGGGTAGATTGGCATTTGCTCTGTCATCTAGGAGGCTAACTCTCTGAAAAATTTTTCCAGTTCCTAATAAGCAAAATTACAGACATAGCCATGGAATTACATTGGTTCCAAAGGAACTGGGAATGACCTGGTGTTCCTGGGAGAGCTGCTGAGTGGGGCTAGACAACCACCCCTAGGTTGACCATGAAACGTCAGTGCTCACTTCTCACAGAGGCAGCTATCTCTCTCCTGGGACAGAGACCAGGAGATGTTTACGGAGATCACCTGGGAGCTTAGTGACTCAACTCTAACCTCTCTGGCTTCCTGACTCGTTTCATCCTTAACCTGAAGGATTAAGGATTAAGGGTTATCTGTGGGTCACAGCTCAGGCCTTGGACCCACACAAACCTGGGTTCAGATCCTCGCCCCATATTTGCTGTGCGACCTTGTTACTTGATGTCGATCCTGACTCCCTCCTCTCAAAGGGCTGCTGTGAAGATTTAATAAGATACTGCATAGAGTTCCTGAGAGAGCAACCAGCATCTAGTAGATGCTCAATAAACAGCAGCAATGGTTACTCTGTTCCCATATTGTGACCCAAAATCCTGCTTGCCCCCATGCTTTTATCTTCACTAATGGGGGAACCCATCATCCCAAGAGTAAGCCAGAATCCCTTCTCCATTCCTATAGCCCCGCTCCAGGTCATCATCTCCCTGGTTCCCCTGCCCACCTCCCCTCCAATCTATTCTTCACACAGATGGAACTCTCCAAGACAAGTTCAGGTGGGTCTCTGCTAGCTAACAACCCGTCCATCAGTGCTTTCATTACAGAGCCTTAAGTTTACCTATCTGTCCACACTTCCCTCTCTGCTCCCCCCATGCAAAGCCACTCAGTATTTCTGAACCAGCTAGACATGCAGTTCCCTGTGCTGTCCCCACACTCACGTCTGTATGACCAGCCTTCCAGGCCAGCGTGGTGGCCACTTCCCTGGTGAAGGATTCCCTGGCCCCTGAGGTATCGCTGGCAGCTCCCTTCTCTGTGGGACTCCAGTACTTCAGTTCAGACTCTCCTGGCTTGTGCCCCACTACATGTGGTCATTTTATTCATGTATCCATTGTCCCTTTAAATTCTGCATATCTGCGCATGACCACGTCTTATTCAGCACTAGGAAGGTCACAGGTATTCAGAGCAGGCAAAGGACATAGTTCTTCCCCACTGGCCATTCTGTCCAGTAAACAACAATAAGAGGCCAGTCAGCCTCCAGTCCATGGGTGACTTTTCTCAAATGATAAAAGCAGCCTCTCTTCCTATTCTTCAGATGGAGACTTCTGCCTGGCCTGAACCCCATGCTGGCCTTATCACCAGCTTTCCTGGGGACTCCCACAGGCCCCAGGGAGCCCCAGGTGGGGAGGGTGCGGCCTTCGTTCCAGGAAATCAGAAGACTAGTCAGGCTGCACACTCCCCTGGCAGCTGTGAGAACAGGTTTTCCCCAAGCCGAAGGAGCGGCTTGCAAGATCATCAATAATACCAAATATTTATTCTGAGCTTGGCTTTGTGCTTGCCAGGGGAGGAGCAGAGGAGAACATCAGCGTCTAAGGCTGGGATTCAGACAGTGCTGGGTGCAGGTCCTGGCTGTAACTCTAACCAGCTGCTTTCTTCTCTAAGCCTCAGTTTTCACAGCTGCAAAAATGGAGAGGATAATACAGCTCAGGAAAAGGATTGTAAAGATTGAGAGAGAGCTGATGATGCAATTAAAGGAGAAAATGCATTTTAAGCATCAAGGACAGAAGCTGGCACGTAGTAGATGCTCAATAAAGGAGACCCCCCAATATCCACTCAAACTCTTTGGCGGGGATACTCTGATACATAGGATTCAGTTTTTGACCATAAAGTGAGGGAACGGGGAAGATGAGAATTAAATCATACACCGTAACATTCAGAAAAGGAAAATGGTGACAGATACGACAAGAAAATGTTTCAGAGCAGCAAGAGAGGGAAATTCTAGATGCTTAACCACTAGCTTGTGGGTCAGAGCAAGGGTGATGGAAGACCAGGGGAGGAGAGGTGGCTGTGGGAAGCAACGGGCTGGTTTAAAGTCTATGTTAGGGACCCCCACCCACCGACAACAACAAGGCAATACAGAAATGGTCTCACCCCGCCCCTGCTCAGGCTCTGTTCTGACCTCTCAAGGGAGGAGAAGAAAGCTCCAGTCCTCCATCTTTGAAGTCCTCCTGCATGGACGCATGCCCAGGGCAGGGCCTGGCTGAACAGGATCACTCATGAGTCCCTAAAACGACACAAGTTTTCCCATCCCATGCCTTTGCTCCTGCTGTTCCTCCTACCTGGAATGCCCTTTACTCCACCTGTCTCCTCCACTTATCCTTCCCTCCAGCTCCTTGACTAGTTAACTCATCTCATCAGGTCTTTTTCAGGTGATCTGACTTCCCTTTTATTCTTGACCACCTCCCACCCTCAGCAGAATTAAAAGCGCCCTTCTCGATGTTTCTGCAACTGGCCCTGCACACATCAGCAGCACATTGAACACATTATAGTACAGAGTTCGTGTCTGATGCCCCGCTAGGTTAGGAAGGCTCTATGAGGTTAGGCCTGGCACACAGTAGGTCTTCAGCACACAGGGAAACTTCCTGGAAGGTCTTCTCCCACGGTTCCCTGGCTATGGAATAGGGAGCCTGTTCCTGTGCTGTTACCCTAATGGGGAGTATAGATGAAGGCCATACTGACCACTCAGGAACCCAGGCTCTTAACACAACCATGCTCCTTTCAGCTTGAAAACCAGCCCTTGGAAAGCTGCCTCCCTCAGGACTCCAACCTGCTCCCTCCACTTCTCCCCAAATCTGACTGGATAACGGACCCAGCCAAGCATCCCAGGGCACCTAGTGGGTACTGCTTAAAATGGGCTGGGTCAGGAGGAGAGGCAAGGGTAGCCGGCTGGAAGATTCCCGGACCTGGGGAGGGAAGGCAGGCACATGGATTTGGTGGGTGGGGCTGGGCTTGGAGGTGAAGGATCAATAGTAGTTTGGGATGGGGAGGAGGGCTGATGGTTAATTTCATATGTCAAATTGACAGGGTCATGGGGCCCCCAGGTAAATGACCAAATGTTACTCTAGGTTTGTTTGTGAGGGCGTTTCTCAATGGGATCAACACTCAAATCGATAGACTGAGCAAAGCAGATAGTCCTCCCCAATATGGTGAGCCTCATGCAATCCTTGAAGACCTGAATAGTACAGAAAGGCTGAGTAAGAGGGAAATTTGCCTGCCTGCCTGCTTGAGCTAGGACATTGGCTTTTTTTTCTGGCCTTTCTGGGCTACTGAAACACTGGCTCTTCTTGAGTCCCAAGCCGCTGGCTTCACACTGGAATTTATACCGTGGCTCTCTGGGTCTCCAACTACTGGCTGCGGACCCTGGAACTTCTTAGCCATTATCATCACATGAGACAGTTTCTTAGTTTCTCTCTCTCTCCCTCCCTCTGCATACATGTGTGTGCACACATATCCCACAGGTTGTTTCTCTAGAGAACACTGTCTAATACAGAAGACAGAATGAAGCCCCCAGATCTCAGGAGCATTCCACAGTCCTTATCGGGGTCCAATTTCTCCAACCACTCTCCAAATGAGTGGGCATTTCCTGCCCCTTGTCTAGAGTTGGCTGCACTCACCTGGGAGAGCCTCTGCAGGTGGGCACAAGCCCCCGTCCCTCTGTGGACCCCCCGGCACTCAGAAAAGGGCCTAGTCTCCCACACCTTCCTGTCATCTCTAAGGCTCCAAGAGAGGCAGGGCAGTGATCATCAGCCCGGACAAGCAAAAGGCGGTCTACAGAGAATCTAGAGGCAGTCCTGCAGTGGGGACCCACCTCTAGGTCAAAGGGTTCCTCTGGAGGGGCCAAAGAGGGTGCTGTCCTGGGTTGGGAACCTCTTTCTCCTCCAGAGGCACACATTCTCTAACAAATGCTCAGGAACAACTGAACATACAGGCCAGACCCTCTTCTGGGGAGCTGGAGTACATCAGTGAGCACGATGGACAGAGATCCTTGCTTACGTTCTAGAGAAACTGGTCAGAAAATAAACAAGGGAAAAGAATGAGCAGGTGAATGCCATACCATGTTAATGGGAGGCATGTACTAAGGAGACAAGGTGGGAAGAGAAGGGGAATTAGGAAGATGGGAGGTGGGAAGAGTTCTGTGAGATCGGAAGCTTCAGGAGAAATAGATACAGGCTTGGCATGGGTTCGGAACCCACAGCAGGCCTCCGATGGACACCATGATTCCCAGAGAACAGGGCCCAGTTTGGGCAGGTAATGAGAGCGTCCGGATGCCTGAGTGGGAGGGAGAGACCAGCAGACAAAGAAGTGAGGAAAGATTTTCTTGACCATTCTCCTGGGCTTTAACCAGACACTCCCTACCTCCTACCTGCATCATTCCTATGGGCCTGTCTTGCTGACTTTGAATCTGCTAGTGAGGCTCAGAGAAGAGATGGTATAAGACAGGTTATTAACCTCCTCAGGGGAACCTTCAATGCCAAAGTCAGATACACCCGGCTCCGGGGGGGAGGGGGCAGGGGGTTTCCAGGGGATAAGGTCCTTCTTGGGATCTGTGAGGAGTCAACCAGGTAAAGAGAAGGAACTCACCATAGGCAGCCTGTCAAGGGCTGCACCCCCGGCTGGCTGTCATCATGGGGAGGCAGGGGCTCTGCGCGGCCTCCACTACACACTAACAGATGTAAGAAGCAGATCAGCTCCCACAGCCTCAATGAAGTCACAGTCGGCAGCCTAATTTTAGATTGAGCATCTGCTCTTCCGCCCCAGAGATGCGGCTCTGTCTGGGATTCGCTCCGTCTGGAATTGTCAGAGAAACAAGTCCTGTTCTACCGATGCTGGCAGGGTCTAGGTTAGAGCAGCCAATGGGCCCAGTCACAGGGAGGGCCTAGGAGCCATGCCACACCACAACGTCCACGCCCACCTCACCGCTCTCCCGTCTCACACCCAAGGGTCACGGATTCCTGCAGCTGCCATTTCTGATTTCCATTCTGCCGGTCCTGCAAGTTGGTGGGTGAACTATGGCTGTCTCTCAACCAGAACAGAGGTGATTCAGCCATCCCCACACCCACGGCGTCCAGCACAGGACCTGAAGAGTTCATCTCAGATAAGTGGAGTCCAATAAGACGGCAACTGGGCGCGCACAAAGGAAGGGTCCACTGTTGCAGAACTGCCCACAGGCTTCTCGGGGGAGGCAACTTTTGAGATGGACTCTGAAGAGTGTGAAGGTGTTTATTAGTGGGAAAGACAAGAAAAAGTCATCAATGCAGTGGGGAGGGGCAGGTGAAAAACACACACAAGAGCACTGGATATGTAGGAGTAGCCCAAAGATGGGGAGGAGAAAGTGGGGGTTCTGTGTGTGTGTGTCTGGGACACTGGAGCCTAATTCCAGGCTCAGGGGTGGGGCGTGCATCTGCACGGAGGATCCTGTAGTGAGGCCTTAGGAGCATGGGTTCCACAGGCGAGGGTGTGAGACTTCCAGGTGTGATACCCCAGCCTCATCCAAGCAAAGAACGCTCCTTTGTCCCATGTCCATGGCCTGCCTGGTCCTGTAGGACCCTACCAGAGTCCCCCAGCACACACAGGGCAGACAAAGGCAAGGCATGCTGGGGAAGCCCATGACCACCCCCTCACCCAGACTCCCCTGCAGTGTTGTCACCCATCTCCCACCCTCCCCATCCCTTGGGCCACTGCTCTTTCCTTGCCTCAATCCCCAGTTCCCATAGGCAGGATCTCTTTTTGCCTCTCTGAACTCGGCTTTTCCACCTGGTGCTACCATCTGTAGATTCTTCCAGAATAACCGTGCAGTCAGACATGGCCCCTTCCCCCTCAGCACTGCCTTGCAGCACAGAGGAAGATGCCATTTGTGGAAGGTAAACTGTGCTCCCTGGGCCACGGGCTTCCTATATCATGCTTAATTCCTCTAACGGCCCTTTAAGAGGTTTGTTATTTATCCCTTTTTACAGGTGAGGAACAAAGGTTTGATGAGATGAATTGAGGTTGATCGCGTAACTGGTAAACTGGGGTGTGGACTCCAGTCTGTCTTCCTTCCTCTCTCCCCAGGTTCCCCAAGTTCTGGGGGGCAGAGCCTGAAGCAGTTGGTATCCAGAGCAGAGGTTAGGACCTCTGGTCCACTTGAGTGGCCCTGGGGAACCGGATGAGGAAGGGACATCTCCCAGGGCCCCTACCTTGATGCCCTTGAGAGAGGAGTTAAAAGCTTATATAAAGAGATTTGTGAAGAGACCCTAAAAACAACATTTGGATGATTTAAGTGTTAAGGAATCAGAACCATATGGATTAAATGTCCCTGACATTACGTATGGTTTTAAAAATTAGAAGGAACTGTACCGGGAATATACACACATATAAAATATGTAAGACCAGACCACATTTTTGGCTTTATGGACAATTTCTCCCAGGCTGGCCCTCCCTCAGCCTGTCTCCTTCCCAACCCTTGTCTTCTCCCCACCAGAAAGAGTTCAGCTCCCTCCCTAAGGAGTCAGCCTCAGAAAGAGACTTCCCAGAACGCAGGCCTGATGCTCTAACCACAGGCCAGTTGGAGCCAAACAGCTGGGTCAGGAATGGCTGAGGTCTTCTGGAGGCCAGGTGGGTGGTCTCAGGTGGAGGGACAGTAGGATACTGATTTCCCAGGAGGAAGTGAGGAGAGGTTGAGTAGCTTTAAGAGGCAGACACTTTGAGGAACAGCGTTTTCCACTCAGAATCGCTTCTGTACCTCACTCAATTCTCTTAGCCACCTTGTCACTGCCACCCTCCAGGAGGGGAAACTGAGGACTGGGTGCTTCATGCAGGCAGAGAAGCAGGCTACAGCCCAGATTCCCCTGCCACACACCCAGGGCTGCCCCCATCTTCCCTCACTGCGGGGAGCACACCCAGCAGAAGCCTGTGTCTGCTTTTACTCCGAACACTCAAAGAACCCTGTGTTAAGCTCTTCCAAGTTTCAGGTTTATCTGGTGGGGTGTTTTTGAGGCCTCTCTAAAGACAAGAAAAAGCAGTTGCAGGGGGCACTGAAGGGGCAGGAGTAATCAACACTCAGACCATTGCAAGTTTCTGGTCCAGCTCTGGAGGGGAAGTGGGAGCCCGAGAAGGAGAATCAGTGAGTGCCACTGTCCCGGGGGGCGCTGGGAGCCTGGCGCTGGGAGCCTGGGAGCCCAGAGCCCTCACTGCAGCCTATGGGGTGCAGCTGCCTTTCTTCTGCAGAGAGGGAGAGGCAAGTAGAGTGTGGCTAAGGCTCCCCTAGCAGAGCCACACAGCATTCTTGACCTAGGCCCCTCCTGCCCCAGGGCCCCTACCTCCTCTTGAAACCCATCAGGCTGGGGCCCACCCTCCCCAAAGGTGACCTCCCCTTAACCAGCAGCTTGTCAGGTTTGTCAGGAGAATTAAATGCCACAGACAGAAGCGTCAGGAGGGCTGGTACTAAGTCCGTTTCAGGCATAGCCTGGTGCCCAGCATCCTGTCAGAGTCTAATGTTTGTGAACTGGCACTGAACACAGGAGTGGGTGGAGAGGAAGGCGGCGTTCGCTCCCCTTCGCTTCCCTGCATCCCTCCCCATGTGGTGGACTCATGAACATCCCCAGAAGGATGGACTGATCTTTGCACTTTCTCCTGGTCAAGGGAATGCACATGTATAGCCTGTCCAGAGCCCCCAGGGTGCTGATTTTGAGCCTGGGATATTCTGAGGATATGAAATTCTCAGAGCAGGAAACAGGGAGAAAAGGGCACAAGAATGGGGTCAGAAAGGGTAACTCCCAGCCATGGAACTTCCTCTCTGTCCTGCGCCCAAGGCTCTCCAAAAAGTCAGCAGCAGACACAACCACCGATGGTTTCAATAATGGCCTCTCAAGAGGTGTCCCTTTGTCTAGTTTCATCTCAGGCTGACCTGGCCATTAGCCACTAGGATAGTGTCCTCATATTGGGTCAGAGCCAGGCACTTTTCAAGTCTCTAAGGAGTGCCTTTGCCTGTGGCCTTCCCCGTGTCAAACACGATAGGGGAACACTGTGACAGGTCTCCTGGAGATACCCAGGGCACACCTGCAGGTGAAGAACCCCAAGAGCAGCTGTCAAAGAAAACGACTTGGAAGTTTTGGACCAGAACAGTGTTCCCCGTCTCCCCACCCGTGGTCTCATCCTTCTTGCAACGCCAGGCCTGAGTCTAAGAGCCCTTCTGAGGCCTTCTGATGGCTTCTCATGTATAGAACCCATCTCTGTGAGCATCTGTGTTCCCAGAAATGCCCCACACCCTCAACTCCAGACTGTAATCCACCTCCAGGGGCCCCTTCCTTCACATGACCGCTAATGCCTTCTTCAGGGGCCCCAGTGCCACCCCTGTCTGACCACTCCTCACACCTGAGGCTCAAGGGCATTCAGTCAGTCTCCTTCACACAGTTACGTCTTTCCCGCCTCGATTTCACAGGGCTCATCACCTCTTCAAAGAAGGCCTGCTTTGACCCCCAACTAATCCTTTGTGCTCTCTCTGTGTGTTCCATGTACACTGGAAACTCCTTCCCTGAGTTCACTCTCTCAGCACACATTCTTCATTGTCAGTCTAACAAGTGTTGACTTTTGTAACTTCTTTGATTTGTGTGATTTTTTAATTGTGTGACTATCTCCCCTCACTGAAATATAAGCTCCATGATTAGGGTGATATATACTTTGTTCATCCAGAACCTGCCAGCAACTATTAGCCCAGCTTTTCTTAGCATTCCCTGGGAGGCCTGGAGTGAGGGGGGAGAGGGCTGAGAGGGTCACAGTGCCATCGATTTCCTCCCCAGGCAGGTACAGTGGAACAACAGGGCACTCAGACTCCAGCCTTGAGTGTCTTAGAAATTTGTTGCTATGAGGACACAATGCTTCTGAACCCCAGTGTCCTAACCTGTAATATTGAAAGGGTGAGGTAATATAGAATGATTTACAATTTCATATCACACTATTGACTCAGATTCTTCATCCATTCCCAGAGTAATGGGCAATATTGCTTTCTGTCTGTCTAGCATCCTCTTCTCCTTTCTTCTGGCAAGAGTTCTTCAGGGAACTGTCATCCCCAAACCCAATTGTGATTCTGGCAGAGCTGCCCCTGACAGGACCCATCACCCTGTCCAAGGTCACACACTATAGTCCATTGGATCAGGGGTCATCATGGACCAAGCTGGGCCCATCAGAAGATCCCCCTGGGGTTCTTCTGACTGTAGCAGCTAGAAGGAAAATTGCTTTTCTATCTGGGGACACTAGCTGGGCAGGCCAGGGGCCATCAGGTGCTATGGCCCATCTCTGCTCCCCATAGCCACTGTGTCGCTGGAGAAGTGGCCCAAAGACAACAGATGAGACAGAGGTCAGCGCACACACACACACACACACACACACACACACTTTTTAAGTGAGAAATATAGGGAAAATTAAAATCTGATGACATTGTATTAGTTCCTGGATCTAACCATATCTGAAGTCCATCCACTCAGTAAAATGAAACCACAAGACAAAGTTCATTCTCTTTCCTATTCTCACTTCTTAATCAGGTAGAATTTAGTTTCTGTTCCTTGCATCTGAAAGAATGCTGCCCAGTACATGTAGATCCAAAGTCATCCCATAGTACTAAGTGCACCATTCCTGGAAGGACAGCAGCAACGAAAGTGAGCAAGTATCGAGAGCTATGCTCTAAGCCAAGAGCTCTCACGCGTGCAGTTATAGAGAAATGCAATGGTGGAACACGCGAGCAGGATATTGAAGACCTGAGCTCTAATCTTGGCTCTGCCATGCACTAGCTGTGTGATGTTGAGCTGGTTTCTTCTCTGGGCTTGCCTCTCCTACCTTTCAAAATGGGGGTAGTGATATCTAGCTCAAAGGTTGCCACGAGGAAAAGTGAGACAAAGCCATCAAAGGAACTTAGCAGTGTTCCTGGCTAGGAGAGTCTTCATACAGGTTAACTGGCCTGTGAAGTCTAGAAGCTTTTTCTAGAGAGCTAGTTCTATACATCTGGTTTCTAAGAATTAGTCTTGGCCATGGGTGAAAAAAGGAGAGGACTTATGAGATTATATCTGTTAGCATCTGGCATTGGCTGCTGGGTGCCAGCCTTGCAACAACATGAGGTTGGCTGGTGGGTCTGCCTCCCCACAGTCAGAGCAGACAGGTATGTCCTCGGAGAGGGAAGCTCCAGCTGAGCAGTGACAGGCCACCAAGGGCCTAAGCTGCTTCTAGCCTCCCCAGGACAGTGCTGGAGGATGAGTTAGGACTCTGCGAGGCTGAAGTCGATCTGAGTTCCCACCCAGTGGGTTGTCGACTTTGTTGGGAGTGTGGGCAGGGTGCGCCCCTCTGGGCTGAGCTGCCCGGGAGGTTAGACACTTTGTGTCACCTTCCAAAGAGCAATTCTGAAAGCTGCTGCTCAGAATAAATATGTTGGTTGTGTTTTGCAATGTGGTTGTGAGGAGATTTCCAATGAGTGTGGTTTGCAAGGCGATTCTCTGTTATTTTCTCTCTGCCATTCCCACAGCCTGTTCCTGGCAGGCACCTGCACTCCTGGGCGGTGGGGCCTGGCTGCTCCCCTCTGGAGAGAGGCTGTGTGACTGCAAGGAGGCGTTAGGCAGCCGACCGCCAGACCCTCCTCTCCCCAGCTCAGCCTCATCCTCCTCAGGCAGTCCTGGCCGAGACTGGTGCTCTTGAGAGTGCGGTCCCACCAGCAAGGGAGAAATTGTCTGTCACTGACTGAGCAGCTCCAGACCAGGAGCTGGGGATTCCGGGGGCCTGGAGACAGTGTCCTTTTCCACTCCCTGTTCCCAGGTGTGACTCCCTATGTGTGTGTGTCTCCAGCCACTCGCCTTCTCCCTGCAGTTCCAGCCACGCAGCGGGCCTGCATGCCAGAGTAAGCCCGCTGCCTCCTGCCCACCCCACTGGTCTCGCCACGCACTAGGGAGAAACCGTGTACACCAAGGGCTGCCAAGGCTCCCGTGTGCCCGGGGTTTGTGCCCGCTCTGATCTACCAGCTGCCAGCCATGAGGCCATCCCTCATCTCACTGAGGAGGGGGACAAGAGCTGGGAGAGTCCACGTGCCTGCCAGCCCACTCATTCACCCCACCGTCTGTGCCGATACTGCCACCATGCTCAGCTTCTGGGGAGAGGTACGCTCACAGGGTCAGGGTGTGTCCACCAGGACAGAGGGAATAAAACCAAAGCAGGAGAGTTTTCATGATTCCAGGCATGGAGTCACGGGGGTTTTCAGTTTGGGACTCACAGCTCAGGGTAAGATGTACCCCCAGGATGGACCATAAGGAGAGTGGTCAGGGGAGCTCACGTCACAGATAGACATTTGGGGTGCAAAAGACCCTCATCGTGTGGGCAGAGGCTGGGCAGATATCATTCCTCCCCCAGCTTTTCACCTTCCCAAAGCCACGCCCCAACTCCTTTGACTCACATCCAATTCTGGTGGGTCTCAGAGTTTCCATGGTGGGGGCTTCTGGGACCCCACCTCATTTTGTGGACGAGGAAGCCAGAGCTCACGGAGGCCAAGGTCCATGGCCAAGGTCCATGTCCAAGGTTATGGAGCAGCACGAGGAGGGCCTGGATGGGGACTCATTTGTCAGAACCCACATCGTGGACTCCTTCCACCCGAAGGTGGCTGACCGTAGGCACAGCCCACGTCCCAGATGCGTGCCTGGGACGCGTCTGAGCTGCACCTGCAATGGAAACAGCTGTCTCTCCCCACACTCTCCTGGTGGTCCAGGGCCCAGGACCCGCTGCACGCACTTGGAAGGGGCTGGGAAGACAGTCTGCACCCTTGGAATGGAGGCTCTGGGTTCACGGAGCTCATCAAATCCCAGGCTGGGGCAGAATGGAAGGCATGTGGGAAACCCAGCTCCATCTAGGACCAAAAAATGTCCTCACCCTCAGTCGCATGCTCTGTGCGTACCCCAGGCTTGCCTCTGCTCACCTACCAAAGCCTTACTCTGGTGCTCTTGGGGAGCCGTCACTGGAACTCAGGTCCTGCTCACTTTGCTGAGAGTCTGGTACCTGCCTAACCTCATAGCCACTCCATCCATGTGCTGAACCCTGTCCTCCTCCACAAAGCAACCATGTCTGGACTCTGTCATGAAGGAGATGGACTGGGACTGCTGACCCCCCTTCTCAGAGACACTAGGCGTCACACCTCAAGGCCCAGAGAGCCATGGCCATGCAGGCCAGCCAGGGAGCAGGGTAAGCAAGGGTCACTCTCCTCTGCAGAGACCCCCCCCACACTCCACCAGTGTTGAGCGCATTCATGGTGACCAAGGGGTCACTCTAGCTGGGGCCCAGCTCTCCTCTTCCTTTCCAAACTCCACCTCTGGATGGGAGTCCCTCAGAGGGCCAAAACACCTGGAGAGCTCTGGCAGCCTAAGCCACACCCAGGCGAGCAGTCGACAGGCTCATAGCCACCTTACAGAGTCGGCCTGGTCTGGCTCAGTCTGTAGATCCACGGTCATATTCCAACCTGCTTCTCCTTGAGCCTGCTGCAGAGCTGCCTCAGTCCTGAGGAAAAAGGCTGCTCTGCAGGTGCTGAAACTATCATGCATCCTTCTGCCCAGACGTTGCTTCATTACTGACCCCCTAGAGAGTACCTCTAATCTTTAAGTCAAAGAGGATGAACGCTTGAGAGAAGCAGACATTTTTGGAAACCATCACGGCTACCAATTATTGAGCACATACTGTGTGCCAACTTGAGTGGAAGCATTCCGTATATATTTCATCCTCACAACATTAATCCTGGGGGTAACCCTGCTATTATTTTCCGTCCCCCAAGAGCACTAGACGAAGGCAGGTGCAGAGGCGAGCCCGGGCACGCACGCAGCACGTGGCAGCTACTAGCTACACAAGGGGAAAAGGAGAGCGCGTGTCCTTCTGACTCCAAAGCCTTTCTCATGCCCCAGAAGCTGAGAACTCATGTGTGTGTTCTATCTGTGAGCCTGGGGTGGGACTGAAACGTGGTGTGTTATCTCCCCGGCGCACAGTACAAATGGCCCAGCTGGTCCTCTCGTGGCTTCAGGCCTCCTGCCCGCCTGAACCGGGGTCAGTGTCTGAGACACAGGAGATGAGGCACCTGGCACTGTGTTCTCCCACAAACAGCTCATCCAGCACAGTCCTCTGGGCTGTCATATCCCCCTTCCCTGAAGGCCACCCTAATGGGATGGGCAGGTGCTCCAGCTGGCTGGGACCTGAGGGAGGAAGGAGATTGGAGAGAGACCCAGTGTCAACCCCATTGACACAAGCCTAGGACCGATGCATCTGCTCCTCCTCATGTGGACTGGCTGCCCAGCCTCGATATTCTTTCTGACTCTCTGTGAATCTGCTTCATTTACAAATCGGCTCCCAGCTCACCTCCAGGAATGGTGGAGCCCAGCTCAGACACATCCGTCCTCCCTCTAACGCTTTCCCAGATGACATTTCCCCAGCTATTACATAATCCAGGAGCCCAGCCCCCAGCAGCCAGGCCTTTCATTGGAAAGCTCCTTCCTAAGGGCCTTGGGAATATAACGTGCGTCTGCCCTCCTACCACTCAGCCCCCTCATGGTCTCTCTCACATACACACAGACACATCCAGGGACACATGCTGATATGACCCAGCACACCACAGTGGCCGAGGCCACATTTTCTGGCCATGCCATTGGCCACGCCCAGTGGCTGACATGCTTTGTGCTCACCGTGAACTACGTGCCTGGTCATCTCAAGCCCACCCCTATCAGAAAGTCTCCGCCGACCACCACCAGGGGTCACCTCGGGCTGGCCTCTGATGGCACTGTGTGCTGACCACGCCACGGTGGATGTGTCTGTGTCCCTGCCAGGTCACAACCTCCCCAGGGAAGGCGCTGAGTCTAATGCCCTGCTGGGCCCAGCACCTGGCCTGGCTCCAACTGGGCACTGGGAGGGTGGACTGAATGGACTAGTGAATGAAAGGAAGGGTCGCCCAAATATCCTATGGTTGGTAACTCAGGAAACCCTGCAAAAGCAGCTGTACAGACTTCCCAGAAACACCACAGAATGTCAGTTCCAGAAAGACCTGAGAAAGCAATGCATTTTTAGAGGGGAAACTGGAGCCCAGCTGGGGGCAGAGGGTGCTTAGGGGTGTATGGCCAGGCCCAGGAGCCCCCAGGCTCCCTCACTATCACACGGCCTTGAACCTCAGCAGCAGGATGTGGAAGTGAACACAAGGTCAGTCCTGTGAAATTTGCTTCCTCAGAAATGAGTTACGACCTTCCAGGCCCTGGGTTCCGCCTGAGACACAAACATGACCAGGCCAGACAGGGACTCAAAGAGCTGTAAAGGGGGCGGAGAGAGAATAACGGAAAAGTGCACAGAGGCACCCCAGAAGAGATGAGAGAGGTCAGGGGAGACTCTTGGCAGGAGTGACACCTCACTGGGTCACAAAGAAAGTTAAACTGGCGATGGGAGAGGAGAGCAGGTGGCGGTCCAGTGACAGAGGAATGTACAAAGACACAGAAACGCAAATGACACGACAGGATGGGGAGCTGCCTAGTCCCAGAGATGAGGTGAAGCTCTAAATATGGGGGGCCTGGAGGGGGGCTGTCAGCAAGGTGGTGCAGAGGGCAAGGGACATCAGGAGGGTATGGAAGTCATACTAATCCAATGAAATGCCAGCTTGTATTTGCATTTGGGGTCCGTATGCTCAATACCCAAGATTGATGCCGATCACTCGATCACTTACCCAGGCCACCCAGTTCCTGGAACAAACTCTCCTGAACGCACCACAACTCCTAGCCACAGAAGTCCTTGCATCTTAGAGTTGGAACTGTGATGTGCTAAGAGCTGATACTTGCCGAAATGTGATCATGTCGATGTTAGAATCTGCTGTCCTTAGAGTGAAGCCTTCAAAATAGGTTTGGAACTGTGTGCGGCAGGAACAGCTTCTCTGGAGTCTGAGTGAGTGAAGCGGTATCTCCTGGCCCAGGGCTGGAAGTGGCCACTGCTGGAGGCTGGGAGAAGACCTCATTGGTTGTGTATCTTCCCACAGATGGTGCCTACCTACACTAGAATCCTGAAGCACCTACTCAGACCCTCATCAGGGCCCAGGACTCAGTAAAAATTCCAGGACACAATCACAGGAGGCTGGCAGAGGATGGCGCTCAGTTAGAGCAGGTGTAGGCCCTGAAGGCAGGTCCTCCGTGCCTCCTCTCCTTGTGGTCATGACTGTTCCGGTCATTGAAGGGTCTGCCCTCTGCTGCCCTCCTGGTCTCACCATCTGTTGAGGACTCTCAGGACCTGTGAAGGACCAGCAAGTTGTATAGAAGCTCAGGGGTGTTTCTAAGGGGCCCAATGGCTAGCGAATCCTGGATTGATGACCAAAAAAGTGGGCCTTTGTCCTCAACCATCTTCCAGGAGTCAGGGCCTGCTGAAGAAGACCTTTGTTTGACTTCAGAGATCTAGTTGGGCCTCTTGTGCGACACATGTGGAAACTGAGCCCCAGCAAGGGAAGTGGCCGACCGAGGGACACGCAGGGAGCCAGCAGCAGGGCTGAGGGAGGCCCCAGGGCTCCTCACTCTCCACCTCACCATCGCCACTTCCTGGAGGTGACTCAGCAAGACAGTCGGCACAGGAAGGAAGTGGGAAAGGGAAGCCCAGCCCGCTGGATTCCAGGTCACTACGTTGTTAATCCAAAGCCACCAACCACCTTGGCCATGTGGCTCTGCCTGGTGCTAGTGACCTCCCAGCCCTTCCTCCCCAAGGCCACAGCTGCTGACCATTTCCTCCAGGGTCAAGCTCACTTGGCCCCTCCAAGGGCTCCAGGGCGCGTCCCTCCTCTGGGTCACTGGGTCACCTCCCTAGACCTGGCAAGAGGCCCAGCCTGTGTGGGCCAAAGGCTCATAAATGAAATGAGAGGAGGCCTAATTGTGACCTCAGGTTCAAGGACTGGGGCCCTGCAGTCATTTCCACCATCTGCGGGAGTTGTGTTCACCTCCCTGAACTCAGTTGCTTTGTAAATTTGTAAAAGGAACCAATAATGTCTACTTTGTAGACTGCTGGAAGGATTAGATGAGATCATGCTGGTAAAGCACCTGACACGTTGGTTCCGGTGACTGCTGACTTGAGAGGCAGATGCACCACATCATCTCAACTAATTCCCATGACCCTGAAAAGTAAGTACAGCTATTCTCCTGGAACTGCTCGGTGACACAGCCGAAGCTCAGGGAGGAGAGGGCACACAGCTCAGGGTTGGTGGAGGCAGGATTACACTCTGGTCAATCTGATTCCAGAGTGTGGTGTTTCTCTACCAGTTCCAGCATGCTCTATTGTGTGCTGGGGTCCTGGACCCGTGTGGGTCCTACCATGCTTGCGCGGACTCTGTCTCCTCTCCCAGGGTTCCTGGATCAGCGACTTCTTAGGATTGAGAGGTGGAGACACTCAGACTCCGTGGGGCCATCCATACACTGGCTTCCCCCGAGAGACGATGAGGCACCAGAGCTGGGAAAACCACCATGCTCTCAGAATGCAAAGCATGTCCCCATGACTGGAGCTCCTCTCAGACTGTGATGGGTGCAGCCTGCATGGCCTTGGCCTCAGATACCATGTAGGATATGTCACAGCCCCATTAGCACAGACCTTCCATAGAAGAGAAGAGGCCGCGAGAGCAGGAGGAAGGGGCTATGGATACACATGTTTAGCGTCACTTGTGCTTACAGCGCAGAGGCTGGATGGACCGTCATTGGGCCCCACTGTCACCAAGTGGACCAGGCTACTTTCCTGTGTGCAGCTCCGGCGCACCACACCTGAGACCCCTGATCATCCCCAGGAGACACCACTCCCTTTGTGGGCCTGAGTCCTACCTCAGCTGCTGCAGTGTTTGCATCCTAGTCCCAATTTCTAGCCTGAATCCTGGTTGGAACAGGTGAGGGATGGGATAAGTAAATGCACTTTGAATAATTTCCCATCTGTTTCTTTTGCTGGATTTGATGTTCCCTAAAGGCACATTGTGTGCCATATTCAGTGTTTCAATTCTCAATGACCAGCGCAGGGCAGCTGTTGGGGGTTGTGACACGGTCCCCAGCCCGGTTCCACACAGCCCTCATCCTGCCTTCCCTGGTCCCCACCCCCGGAGCTGTGTAACAGTGAGGAAACCGGCACCAAGGGATCCTACCGAAGCAAATGAACTGGCTTGTGTCTGTGGACAGAGCCTCCGATGGCAGCTGTCATGACGCATCTGGGCTTGCTGTGGGTTTTGGGCTCTATTTACAAAGAGTGAAGCCTTTGTTTGAGTAATCTCCTCCAGAAAAGTGATGATGCTTCAGACACACTGTGGGGTAGAAGTGAGGAGTAGGGATCCATGAAAAGCCCCATAAGCCTGTGTGCTTTCCTCTGTAATTTCGCTTCTGATGACCGCACATGCTTGGCCACTTCCAGGGCCCATCGGAGATGGTCTGACCTGGACACGGCTGGACAGTGAGGCTTGTTGTGACTTCAACGTCAGACTGGCTCCAGGCACAAAGCCAGCCCCTTGTCTGATTTAAGGAGCCCTGGTGATTTCAGGATCAAAAGCTTCAGCGTGAGAGTGTGGCACAGAACCACCGAGACCCTAGGCCCCAGGAGGTGGTCCCAGCTGCTCTGAGTCTCTGCTTCTCCTCCACGAGAAGGGAGAGCACAGCCCGCCCTGTGGAGTGCCTACAGGATGGGTAGGAGAGCACAGCGGGCTATGATTAGCCCAGAACATGGAGGATTGACCCATTCATTCTACAAATACTAATATCACATCTAGTGTGGGCTGGGCCCAGCTCCAGGCACTGGGGCTAATGTAGAGACTGGCAGGTTGGATGGCAGTGAGCGCCACGAAGAACAGCAAAGCAGGGAAAGGGGCTAGAAAAGGGTGGTGGTAGTAGGGCCTGCTGCCACTGTAAATAGGAGGCCAGAAAAGGGCTCACGTAAAAGAGGACACTGAAGACAAGACTTGAAGGCAGTGAGGGAATGAACCATGTGCATATCCCCCGCCACCTCCCTCCCTCCACCTCCACCCCACCACAAAGCACCAGGGGAAGAGGGAGTGCAAAGGCCCTGAGGTCAAAGCTTGAGGAGCAGGATAGAGGCCAAAGGACATGGGGTGTGAAAGTCATCAGCATCTATGTCACTGGGGCTGGGATGGCATCTATAAGACCTCTGGATTTTACTCAGAATCAAGAAGTCCCAGGAGGCCTTTCAGGTGAGGGGGACACAACCTGCCTTTTATAAGCAACTGATAAACTTCAGTTGCCCCTCCCTTCAATGCCTCACTAAGCACCCAGAGCCCTTCGACTTCGGCTCATATGTTTCCTCCTTTCTCAGATTTCTTCCAGCTTTCTACATCTATCCACACCAGGAGGACTCACAGACAGACTGTGGTTGGGAAGAGAAACAGAGACCAGAGTCTTAGGTTGGGGAATCTCGCTCCCTCCCAACCCCGAGATCTCACCACCCCCACCGCCCCTGCCCCACCCCACACACTGGAAGCCCTCAGCTGCAGTGTCTGCACGCTAGGTACGCAGTGGTGCCGAGGACGCTGCAGAGTCCCTGGACCATTTCATTATTGGAGATGGCTTGGCACAGAGCTGGGGATTTCACTGGCATTCCTTCACCCTGCCTGTCTACCAAAAGGTGAAATCACTTCTTGTAAAATGAGACAATGCCCATCTCTATCAGTGGCTCTTAACCTTTTTGTGGGTCACCTGCCCCTATGAGAATCTGCTGAAACCTCTGTGTTATCTCTTCAGAAAACGAACACGTTCCCTTACTTTCAGGGTTTCATGGACCCTGAACTTTCAGCAATGAAACCATTCTCGAGATCAGTGATTTCCCAACTGGAAGGAAGAAAGGAAGGAAGGGAAAAGAAGGGAGGGAGGCGGGGAAGGGAAAAGAAGGGAGGGAGGCAAGGAAGGAAGGAAGGAAGGAAGGAAGGAAGGAAGGAAGGAAGGAAGGAAGGAAGGAAGGAAGGAAGGAGTGAAACGTGAGTGAAGGATAAAAAAGGCTGCACGCAGGTGGAGGAAGCACAGGAGACAAACAGGACAGAAGGATGCAGCCATCTCCATGCACCAGGAATCTTCTGATGGTTCCTGGACCCATCAAGGCCACCAGGAAGGAACACACAATCAGGCCTTGCCTGACACTTTTCAAGATTCATCTCTTGTTTTCATCTAACTGCCCTGACTGGCATCTTTCCTGCCTTTCTCAGGGGGCTCTGAATAAAACAGAACATTTTCTGGGCACACAGGGCGACTGTGTGACTATAAATTCAGAAGCATAGAAGTCAACCATTTCTTTCTCTGGACGTACAGCTGAGCCGACTGAGGTCCAGGGCTCCTGTATTAGTCTCTCCCCATCACAGCCCTCCTGCTGGGTCCTAGGCTTCCAGTCTCCCCAATACATTTCCCGAGAAGCTGGAATAAACTCCAATTCTTACAGCCACATCTTCCTGTGAAGCTTTTAACATGATCGCATGTTCTCCCAATCACTATTCCACGTCACGGCGCAGGGAGAACTTCAGACTTGACTGGGGAGGTAGGGTTGTCTGCCAAATGCGCATGGGTCACCACCCATTCTTGTGAGGGGGCAGAGCCTCCCAGGCCTGAGACAGGGCTTTGCTGCCTCACCTGTCTCTTCCATCATTGTCTTACCTCCTCTTCTGGCCACACTCTAGCAAATAGGAGCCAGGAGGTCCCATATGGAGCTGGGGCCTTCTATTTCTGTTCCTTTGCCTGTTCTGTGCCTGCCACCAGGAAGGAGGCTACCGCCTGCTTGCCTTAGAGAATCCTCCCCACACTCTGACCAAGTCACACTTTCCCCACCTCCTCAGGGAAACCTGCGCCCTTCCCCCATCACAGCACTATTACATATTACATTATTGCAGGGTGTTTCTCCTCTCAGCACTTATTACATTGTATTTTCAGCCTTAACACTTATTCCATGGTATTTCTAACTTCAGCACTTATTACATTGTATTATTAACATCAAAATGTATTACATTGCATTTCTCACCTCAGCACTTATTCTATTTCCAACCTCAGAATTTATTACACTGTATTCTTCTTATTATAAGCATTTCTCTTATTTAACTTTTGGGGGGAAACAAAGTTAGATAAAAATACACCCACACTGATTTATTTACAGGTTCACTTCATGGCCTGGGTCTGATTTATCTTTGTTTCCCCAGCAAACAGCACAGGGTACATATTGATGTTTCAGGGCATATTTGCTAGTAAATATTTCCTCTGCAGAGTGGTTTTTCTCTACACTCCTACAGCTGCCTTGCTTGGTGTAACCTCAGCCTGCAGCTGCTGGGTTTGGCCTCTCACTGCCTTCTGACGGTACGGCCCCCACTTCTGATCTTCTGGGAACCTGCTGTGTGCAAGCTATCAGGGAAAGGGCACCAAGCAAACGAGCTGGCTAGTGTTCAGAAGTTTGTGCCTGACATGATGGCTGCCCCAGTGTGGCTGTGCCTCCTGGATGCTGAGAGGTGGGGTCATTACCTGGGAAAACTCCTCCATGGGTTGTCATAGTAACCATGATTTTCAACTGCAGGCCATGTCCCTGAGAGGAAAACACACCAAGGGGTGGGGAGGGGCATGGTGGGAACCCATCAAAAGTCTCCTAACATTGTTCTCCTGTACCCTGTGCTTTGCTTCTTGCTGGTTTACACGCTCAAGGTGGATGCCATTATGTGTAGGCATCTGAGTGGAAGCTGCTTTAAATAGGCATTCGACTATTTAAGGAAGCAGTTGAATATGTATGAAGCTATTTTAGAAAAGATAGCCACAGCCTAGCCAATCCAAACCCCATCCTTTCCCTTGGAAATGCCAGGAGAACCTGAATGGGACCTTTCTTCGTCGCTCCCACGGTGGTGGGGGTTTGTCAGAAGCCACAGAAACAACACCCTCGCTAATGCTGCTCTTGCAGGCCTATCAGCACTGCCCCTGACCCTGTGGTCACAGAGGCTCCTGGCCCGACGGCTCAGCTCTCCAGAGTCCTCTGGAGCCTTGGCAGTTGTCGACAACAGCCATGCTAAAGTTTCACTTGCCTTGATCTTCGGGGGTCTCCGAATCTTAGGGACTTCCTTTCGTTTGCTCATTGATTCCTTCCACAGGCTCTTACTTGTAGGTAATGTGTGTGAGGAGTGTGTTGAGCACAGGCGGCTTCAAAGATTCCTGAGTACATTCATTAGAAGGCGGGTAGATGGACAAATGAGTAGAAATAAGAGCTACATGGTTCCAAAGTTGAGGGAAGAGCAGGGGGAGGAGCCTTGACTTCTTGAAGGCTTGAGAAGGAAGAGGACTTTCGAGCTGAGGTTTGGGGTGAGTGGAATCAGAAGGTCTGGTGTGCTCAAGGGGAGGGGTGCGGCTGCGGATGGCATGCCCGGTGAGAGGGCGGTATAGCTGTGAGGAGGTGAGAAAGGAAGCAGAGTCAGACTGTGAGGCCCAGGCTGCTGGGCTGGTATACCTCCCCCAAGCTCTCGGGCTGGGCTGGGAAGGTCTCTTCCTCCAGGAGTCTGCAGTGCCTGGTGTCCTCTGTCACTTCCCTTAATCTAGACTAAGCACCTTGGGGCAAGAGTGTGGGCATCTCTGAGACCCGAGGCTAGGCCCTGACTTTTGGTTGAAAGCATGAATTCTGGATTCAAATCTAGACTCTTGCCAGCTGTGACCGTGGGCAAATTCTCTGATTTCTCTTTCCCTTTTTTTTCTTGGCTATAAATGAGGATAATAATAGTACCTATCTCTTTTGGTGAGAAGTACATGATTTAACATATGTAAAGGAACATAGAAGGTTGCGTGGCACATAGAAGCAATAGATAAAAGGATTAGCATTTTAATTTTTATTCTAATGAGTTTGGCTTTTATTTTGGCCAGGGAAAGCTCTTGGTGACAGTTTTTTTTCTTTTTAAAATAAAAACAACTTTATTGCTTTGCTGACTTTCCTCTATGTGCCCACCATAAAGAGCTAAACCACAGCCAGTCTAAGGAAAATGGGGAAATGACCTGAAATCCTGATACCCAGGTAGCTGACACTAACATGACCTTACTTTTTAATCTAGTTGATCCTTATTTTTCATGGATTCTGTATTGGCAAAATCACCTACTCACTCAAACCATCGCCGGTGGTGCTTCTGTGGTCATTTGCAGAAGTGCTCAGAGCAGCTAAGCCACCAGACAACCCTGTGTGGCCCTGAGGTTGAAAAAGATGACATGGCTTTTTGTCTCCGCTCCCGTATATAATAAGCAAGTACCCTTCTGACTGTCTATTTAATGCTACCTCTTTGCATTTTTGTGTGTTTTTTTATTGATGAATTTGCTGTGCTGGACCTGAGAGAGAAAATACCTGTATTAGATTAGCAGATGTTACAAGGCTGGTGGCCAAGAGTTCATTGTTAATGAGTCTACACTACATGTTAAATAAGGTGTTTTTGACAAAAACATACACAAAACGATGTTCGATATTGATCAGCTGGCAGGAATGTTGTGACCAGAGGCTCACAGGAACCTAAGGTCCCCAGAGAGCAATGGGCCAGTACTTGCTACTTCAGTGTGTGGGGGAACTCAACACAACAGGACTAATGGGAATAACAAGAATTAGTTTTATGTTTCTAGAAGTACAGGTGCATACCTTGATGCAATTTGGTATATATCTTCCACATTCTTTTGAGATCTTTAAAAAATGATCATCAATATGTCAAAGGCATCTTTCTGTGTAGATGAATGCAGATCCCCAGATCGCTGCTCGCCGCCCCCAGCCCCGGCCCATGATCATCTCTTCGTTAGTAACAAGTAATACTCCAAGGATGGGCGACAGGGTTGCTTCCTATTGTTTGTGATTTTAAACAATACTCTAATGGACCTCCCTACTGAACATCTTTATTGGGAATAATAAAACATGTAAGAACTGAATAAGAGTAAAGACAGAATAAGCACTGAATAGTGCCACACTGCTAAGAGTTTTATAATTATTCTCACTGAAGCCTCACACGGTCCTAAAAGGTGGTATTATTATGCTCACCTTAAAGATGAGGACACTAATACTCAGAGAAGTTAAGTAGCCTTTCCAGAGTCACACAGCTTAAAGGCCAGGTCTCCCTGACCTCTGATGCCTCACCCTTAACCCATGTACTTTGCTGCCTTTGCACACAATTCCAGGCGCTTTGACTCTTTCTTTCAGATGCCTCTCCAGTGTGTGCTACCAGTCGAAGAGCCTGCACATTTGAAAATGTTGGTGCCTGCAGTGAAATCTCCCCTTCAGAAAAAGTGCATCAATTCACAACCCAGTAGCTGTGCTCATGCGTCCACTTCTCATTCCTCATCTCCTCAAGTATTCTGTGTTTGAAATAAGCTCCCCGCTGCCTGCAAGGGACATCCTCATGCTTTGCTGTGCGTTTTTTAACCACCAGTGACCACCCTGTCTGCGTGCATTGGTGTCCTGTACTTTGTCTTTTGTAAACTGCTCACGGCCTCAGCCTGGTTTTCTACTAGCAATTCTGAGACTTCATTTATGAGCATTTTTGATGTAACTGCTGTCACCCCCTGACCCACCTCACATATTTTGAAATGTTTTTCTTAGTTTGTTATCATCTTTTCAACTTATAGTGTTTGGGTTTGTTTGTTTGCTCACGGGGTTTGACATTATTTTCGTTCAGGATTACAGACTTGGTTTCAATCTTCAGGAGGCAGTCTCAGTCCCAACACGATATAAATATTCCCTTGTTATTTTTCTTCTAGTATCTTTGCGGTTTTGTGTTTTCTTTTCCTCACCCTGGGATTTATTTTGGTGTAAGAACTCAGGTACAACTCTAGTTCTACTTTATTTTTCCTTCTGCAAATAGCTAGCTGGCTGTCTCTATAATGTGTTAGAAAACACCTGCCTTTTCATCGCTAGCTCTCAGTGCCACACTTACTTCCATCTCTCTCTGCCCACTCACAGCTTCTCTGTTCCAGCCACCTGCGCCACAGGTCTTGTTCTCGCTTCACCCACCCGGGGCTGTTCTCAGCTATTCACCCATATTCGCTTCTCCACATGTACTTTATAATCTTTTTAGGAAAAAATTGGTTGGGATTTTAATTGAGATACCATTTAATTTATGGGTCAATGCATAATGCCTCCGTAACTTTATTCTTGGATCTTTTATGGTTTGATTCCTTCCAAGACTGGAGTCTTTTCCCTCTGTGCTTCCTAACAGGTTCCTGTGCGTGCCACCTTCTGTGTGGGATCTTCCCCCAGTGTACCCGCAGGAAGTGGACGTGCCCTTGCCCAGCACTGGGCCTTCCCATTCACTACTTTTGTATTTGCCCTGAATTACAAACACTGATTAGACGCTGGGCTCCCTGAAGGCAGGGTCCCTAAAGGTCTTGTTTATGTGACTCTTGACAACTCTGGTCAGAGGTCAAGGCCAGGGAGATATCTGGTTAATTACATGAATGAATAAGTGAATGAAAAACACCTTCCTTCAAAGCAGAAAGGAGAGTGAAATGGCCCCATTATAAATGTCATCTTTTCTACAGACTTTCATTAGAAAACAAGAGGTGTATCCTTGGCCTCACCCACAAGACCACGTCAGGATCAGAGGGGAAAGACGGTGCAGCATGCCTCAGCACCTTCTTGCAGAGACCTGCACCCTCACTGAGCAGCCCAGGCACTTCTCAGGAAGCTCCTCAAGGGCTTGAGGGCCGAGAGAAGAAGGAGTGCAGGCATTCCCTTTGTGCCTGCTGCCCTGCTAGACTTGGAAAAGCACATTCCCAGAAAATACAACAACACTAGTTGCATCACTAGTCCCATTTCGCAGATGAGGAAACTTGAGGTTCAGAGAGACGGATCCTCTAGCCAGTTCAGACTGATAGGAGGTGAGGTTGTGGGGCTCTAAAGACCTTTCCTTTCCTATAAAAAAAAGCCAGTGCATCAGTATCTGGGAGGCCAAGGGGCCATGGCCTACAGAGGAACCCTGCTGGAAACCAAGTTCTCTTGCCCTTGCTAAGCCTAGAGAACTTTTCTTTTCCTGGAATTGGCATGTGATGCCTATTAATTGTTCCTGAGGAGCATCAGAGTCGGGTCAAAGAGCCACTCTCAGGGCTGGGAACAGATCACACAGGCCATTACTGCCGCTTGGGTCTGGAGAGGGCCAACGGGGAGGTGGAAGATTTGTTGTGGGGGAGGGATTGGTCTCCAGCACACATCTGGGGGCACCCATCCACGTTCCTCTTCCGAGGCTGCCTGGGCTGCAACTGCAGGTCCCTCCTGGGATTCCTGTCAAGCAGCCCCATCCTTGGCAGCTGCTGGGCAGGTCCCCACTTACCTCCACCCTGGAGGAAATCTCTGTTTCCTCATGAAGGACGGTGGGTTGGGGGAAATACAATTAGTGGGCTTGGCCTGTGTCTGGCCAGAGCAGGCCTGGGGATGTGGAGAGGAGCCGCCCACCATCTCCTGCCTTGTGGGGCTCTGTTCGGGTTAAGAAGCAGATCATGCAGACAATTTCCCAACCTACCTAGGTGCCATGATAGACATAGCAAAGTACTTGGGGGGTAGTGTCAGTGGGGGCCCAGCAGGCAGCAGCTGTGGATGTCTGGCTAAGGTTTCCTCTGGGGGTAGAGCGAGACCTCCTGCATTTTGAAGCAAGAACCAGCCATGATCAGACTGTGCTTTGGAAGACCAACTAGGTGTACTCATTTTCAATAAACATGTATGGTGTTTAAGGTGAAAATGAAAGTATCTTCATTTTGAAGAAGCAATACCAACTACAAGAAACCCAGAGCTGACGAATAGGAGGCTGAACCGCTTGCCTGTATGGTGAGTGGCAAGCATCCTGGACCTGGAGCAGGGAGATGCACATTCCCTGCCACTAACTTGTTGGGTGACCTTGAGCAAATGGCTTCCCCAGCTCCACGCCCTTTCCCTGGTCTGGAAAAAGGGAATACTGTCACCCAGTACAGAAGACTGTCCTCAGGGCAGACTGCAATGTGGAAGGACACAGAACATTTGTGCAGGCTTGACAATATAAAGCATTAAGGTGAGGCTCCGGAAAGGTCTCTTTACACACCCGGGGATATTTCAGACTCTGCTCCCTTGCTCCAAATGCACCACCCAGCAATTTCTTGGGAAGTCTCTCTCAGCTGTTCCAGCTCAAATCAAAGCCTGTCCTGTAAAAACATAGTCCCATCCCGAGAAGCAATGACCCATGTGTTTGATGGGCCACCTGCCCGCCAGGTCCAGCCTGCTGGTCCATGAATGTCAACAGCGGCCCCTTCCTGGTGGGAGAAGGAACAGGGAGCCGGCTTGTTCTCCGAGAGCACAGGGCTGGCGGGTGATGAGGAACATTTAAAGCTGGGATGCTTCTTCCTCCACCACTGGCAGCTGTCTACATAAGGCGCCCATTATCCACTGCCCCAAGGCCAGAGGGCCTGAGAGGCTAAGCTAAAATTAGTGCAAAATGCGCACCCGCTAGAGACACAGAACATCCGAAGGTCAGATGCCTCCAGCCAGCCGCCTGGGCTGGGGAGAGGGTGAGCAGGCTGAGGACAGCTGGGGGAGCAGCTGCCTCCAGGTCCTCTGGGCACAGGGACAGGATGACAGCCCTGCCCAGAGGCCTGGCTCGACCGCTCAGCTTGAGTTAAAAATTAGAGTACAGACTATAATCCCAAATGTCTATTTATTAATAATTAGGGGATGTACAAAGAAAAGGGGTGGGAAATTCACTCAATAGCTAAGAGACTACTAGCTCAGTTTTGAATATGGGATAGTGGGTAAATTCTTTTCTTTTCCTGACTACCCCAAATTTTCTCAATAAATATATATTAGTTTTGTGACAGGAGAAAATGTAATCAAAGCATCTATCAACTGCATATTTATTTTAAATATACTTTGGTATACATTTTAAATGCATAAAAATGATGAAGTCGTATATCCTTACAGACATATAAGGTATGTGTGTGTGCAAGTATATTTATAGACCAAGTTCACTAATGCTGGTGGCTCGGAATCCCAAAATATCAACTGACTGACATTAAAGGTCAACATCCTCCAACCTTTTATTTTCTGGAGCAAACTGAGACCCCAGGAGCAAAAAAAATGCCTTTTCACTGAGCCTAGTCCTGGACTAGCGTTTCCCTAAACCTTGCCCCTTTAATTCCATGGTTGTTTTCATTCTCACTTTATGAGGATGGAAAATGAGGTCTGAGACGTGAATTGGTTCACCCAAGGGGCACAGACAGGAAGTCACAGAGTTAAGTCCCAATTCTAGTTTTCCATCCATAGCACACCGAGCTTGCAGAGGAAGTCTCAGAAAAGCCCCGCTTCCTGAAGTTTCAAACATTCAGAGAGCAAGCATGCTTTGAGTTGTCTTTTCTGAGCCCCTTTAGGCTGGGGCATGCCTTCCCTGACTCTGGGGGACTGTGGTCCTGTTGAAAGATTGAATCCCAGGAGCCTGTGAGGGCAGGGCTGACATAGAGTGGTGTGGGGACTCGGAGGACATGGGGTCTTTGCTTCTCTTCTGTGGGACAGGGCAGGTGGAGGAAAGGCTTGCATGGGAGGTGGGCCTGCGCCAGGTCTCCGGACAGGGATGGTTGGCCAGAGAGGCTGCCATTCGGGACCTTCCCTGGTCCCCTCCAGCCTGCCAGCGCCCAGCTGGCATCAGGGCAAACCCAGGGGAGTGGGCTGGAGTCCTCTGCTCCAGCTGCCACCTGTTTGCAGTCCCTGTCCCCACCCCTGCGTCCTGCCCCAACTCTTTTAGGGCCCAATCCATCCACACACAGTTCATTCTTGTGAGTGAAAACATTTTCACTGGTGCCTGGACAGACACAGACCCAGCCCTGTTAGTCGGCAGCCCCCGTTAAAACAACAGTTGCTGTGTAGTTTGGGCATTTGAGGGCCTGTGTACCTTCTCTCTGTGCTTGGGGCACAGACCAGTTTTACGCATCTCCACTCCAGCCCCCAGCACCCAGGCGATCACGTCCCCAGGACTTCTTCAGTGTTTGTGGGTCACACGTGCTGTCACGTCCAGCCACGGAAAGTCTGGAAGTTCCTGGCTGCCTGGTCATCAGAGTTCAGTCCTTACGTTCCTCTTAAACTGTGGCGCCTGGCCCAGCTGACGAGGGGGTCAGTGCTTCTGTGAATGCTCCTCTGTATCAGGGGGCTCTGGGGGACAGGCCACCATAAACATCAACACCACTGACCCCCATCCCCCAGGATGCTCCCGTGACAGTGCCTTTGCACAGGCTGGCGCCTTGGCCAGGAAAGGCCCCACCCCTCCAGCCATCTCCCTGACCTGACACACTCCCATGGGTCTTCCAGCACGGTGCAGGGTGCGGCTCTCGGCCTCCACAGCATCTTCCCTCATAGGATGGCCCACCCTCTCTCCACTTCCCTCAGGTCTCCATGTGCTCCTGCAGCGATTCACATGGCGCAGTGCTGCTCATTTGTTTGCCATCCCCTCTGGACAGGGGACCATCTTGTTCCTGCCTGGGTCCCCTGCAACCCCTAGTGTCAGAGGGGGCATCAGGAAAGTCTTGCTGTATGAATTTTTTCCAAGGAAAGTCAAAGCAATTGGCCTGCCTTCCTGTGAAGGTCCATAGGCCAACTGCTCATGTCACATTCTGAGACAAAAAAACTCAGGCCTTTCTAGGTCACCACTGCCCATCGCAGCCACCTGATCCATTGTAGAGATGTGGCCGGAGAGGGGCAGGGGCTGTACGGCGCGGACTGGGCTACCTTTCACATGCCTTTCTCTGCTGTTCGATTCTGGAGCCACCTGAAGACACAGGGATTTCAGTGATGGGGACCCTGAGCCTCAGCCAGGTTTCACCGCTGGCCGAGGGAGTGACAGGACAGCGTGGGAGCCCAGCTCACCCATGCCCTGTTGCCCACCCTTTCTGCTGTCCCATGAGATGACAGATGTGAAAGAGCTTGCGTTCTACCAAAAGAAAAAGCTGTAAAGCTACAAAATTGCAAAGTACTGCCCACCACATAGAAAATGACGCTAGGCCTGGAGCCACCATGTTACTATTTAGTGAAGAGGAGAGGGACCTTAATAACAGCATTGCTTCCTTCAAGGTAGCTGCCTGCTCCGGATCCCTCCCTGTGCCCCACCCTGCCTGGGAGGCAGCTTACTGATCCTCAGGGACTGGAGGGGAAGATAGATGAACGGGCTGAAGAGGGAGTTGGGAGGGTGAGCCAGCAACCCGGCTGGAGGGCCCCATGTAGGAAGGGGCTGGAGGACGGGGCCCAAGGACCCTCTGCAGACCTGCAGGGCTACAGCGGCTCCTTGACCTGTGAGGCTGGGGTGGGGTCACTGACTCTTCAGGAAGGGGCATCCTGGCCTGGCTTCTTGTTCAGACTCCGTAGCTGCTAACACACCCCGCCTCTCAGCTCTCAGCATCTTCATGAGAGCACAGCGCCTCTCTGGCACCACGGAGCTATCGCCTCTCTTCCAGGATCAGGACCAGGCCCAACTGAACAACTCAGTGACACTTCGACTTAGCGAACTTCTGCTCCTCCTTCACGGCCCAGTTCAAATGGCACCGTCAAATGCTCTTTCCTGGACTACTCCACAAGCAAACCCTGGCAGGGTCAGCCCTCCGGACCTCACAGCTTTGCTGTACTGCGACTGTTTGCCCACATCTCCTCCTCCTTCATAGGGGGTGCTTCTTGAGGGCAATGATGTGCTTTCTTCAGCCCAGTGCCTCAGCACCTCTCCCCCAACTCATGGCCTCAGCCAGACCCTGGAACAGCTGGCTTGCGACCTGTCCGGCACTCTGGGTCCCACTCTCACTTTCAGACAGGAAAACAGACCCAGAAAAGCAGGCTCTTGCTTGAGAGTTTCCTGAACTATTAAAGGGAGACCCAGGGTCAGAACCGGTTCCCTGGCTGCCATCCCAGGATTTATTCCCATGGCCACACGTTTCCATTTACAGAAATGCCTGCTGCCGGCCCCTGGGCTTCTGGTAGCTTTCTCCTGAAGTCTCATTAGAGTTGGGGCTCCATCCGTCTGCCAAGACTGAAGTCGTTCTGCCCACATCCTGGCCACAGGCATGACCCAGGAGGCTTCGGCTGTGCTGTACTCGCTCAGCACGTGGCATCGCAGAGGGATGGGGGTGCTTACCTGATAAGAGCCAGCTGAGGTCTCATGGTGGAGATGGGCCAGAAATTTCTAAGAGCTTGGAGGGAGACCTGTGGGCAACAGAGAAAGTGAGACTATTATACTACCACTCTCTGTCAGTTTTCCCTTGAGTTTGACAAGCATATTCAAAAACGGGGAGTCCAGCCTTTCTATGCAGCCAGGACCCAGCCATCTGACTCCTCCAACATGGCCAGGCCAGGTGCCCTTAGGTGCAAGCAGAGACTGAGAACCCTACTCACGGAGCTGTAAGTCTGGGGTCACCAAGCCCGGCTCAGTGCCCAAGCATTCTGCTTCTGCTCTCAGGCTGAGAAAATCTTACTCTCAAGCATTCCTTGGGCAAAACATCCCGGGATGGGCTCCCGGAGCACCGTGCATCATAAGTCACTCATTCTTTATTTTATTATTCATTTGTTCACGTAAGCATTCAATAGTCACCTGGGAAAGCTATGAGGTGCTGGTGTTAGTTCTTATGGTGATGAAGTCATTGAGAGTGACAGTCATGTCTGATAAGAAAGTCACTTGTAGACACAGGACAAGTGTCATAGGCTCCTACTCCCCAGTTTGGTGAGTTTTCCCTCCTCTTCTGAGTGGTCTCTGCCAGACACTGAGCAAAGTACTCTAATATATTCAACATATTAGCAGGGTGCTCCCCCACCTCTCTTTTTAACACAAGGACTCCTTTTTGTGTGAAATATTCCTCAAAACTCCTCCTGATGGTAAATATAGCCAGCTTCATTTGGAAAATAAACAATACAAAAGCTACACTGAATACTTTGCTTTACAATTTTAGTAATCACTGTATCACCACATACAGCTAAATAAAGGTTACATATATTCATTCAAAACATGTTATTTACGTGTTTTGGCCTTAAGACTTTGATCCCTTGGGGAGCATTTAATTCCATATTAGTTCAATAGATATTGATGGAGAATCTCTGAGATGCCTGGCCCATGGACCACAGGTTAAGGACTCTGGTACAGAGAAGAGCTACAGCTTTAAAAGGGAAACGTGCATAAACCCAGATGTGGTTCAGACTGGATATGTGCCCTGTAGCAGGCTTCTTGGCCTTTCTCCAGCTCAGTCCTCAGAAGGAAGACAGAGATAGTGATCCTGACATTGGAAGAGAAATGAGATAGTAGATAGCGCACAGGTCAGAGGCTGCCACAAAGCATAAACTCAACAAAAAGGCACCGGGAGATTGCCATCCTTACGCCATCACCATCACTACCATCATCATTGCTATCAGCAGCAGCAGAAGCATCATTATCTCTTTCATCATAACTACCCTCAAAGTAGCAACAAATTCACCTCCACCTGCACCACCTCCACCATCACCACCTCCACCACCACCTCCACCACCTCTACCACCACCACTTCCATCACCATCTCTACCTCCAACACCAGTACCACCATCACCATGTCCACCGACACATCCATCACCTCCACCACCACCACCATCACCATCTCCACCACCACCTCCATCACCTCTACCACCACCACCTCCATCACCATCTACACCACCACCTCCGCCACCATCACATCATAACTACCATCAACAGCAGCAACACCATCACTCTTAGCCTCACTTCCCCTGCTACCATCATCATAAACATCATTACTGTAAACAGCAATGGCAGCATCACTGTTACCATCACCACATCACTACCATGATCCAGCTTCCCTTTTCTTTCTGAACTCCAAGAAGTTTGTCCTTGTCCCTCTAGTAGGATATGCAGTAGCTTCTAACTGATAGTAGAGTTATTTGTATCCTCATCCTCTTTCTGAGGTTCGTGTCCAGCTCTAAACTTCAGAGTTGTGTGCACTTGGATATGTTATATAACCTGGCTGAATGTTTCCTCACATGTAAAATAGGAACAGTAGCTTTAGTTATTCACAGAATCGTTGCAATGATTAAATGAAATGACATTGATAAAAACTTATGCCCAATATTTTCTGGTCATTACTGCTGCTGCTGTTGCTATGATCATAATTCTCTTCCCAGCCTGTGAGCCCTTGAGGGCAGAGACCATTTCAAGTTCAGCTTGGCCTCCCCAGAATCTAGTACAAGGCTTGTCTCCTAACAGACATTAATAACGGTCACTAAAACAGTTTTGAAAATCACATCAAATCTGAAGCAAAATAACTCAAGTTCTAGGCATCTGGGACAGGGCCAAGGACAAAAAGCCCTATTGTCACCCTAAAAAATCCCCAACATATCAGAAGGGAGTGATTTGTTGTGCAGAGGTATAATTTGCAGGCCTGCTATCATCATTCGTTCATTCATCGAACTGACCAAATTTTCATGGTGGTCCACTAACAAACTTACACAGGGCTCTGCTTTCCATTTTAAAGTCTTTTCATCTGCCACCTCATTTAGTCTCCACAAAAGTGCCTGGAGGTCAGCAGAACAAGTATTGACAATTCACTTTCTAAATAGAGGAAAAGAGGCTCAGGGAAGTGACGGGACTTGTCAGGGGACACACAGAAGCCAGGGCCACGACAGAGGGTGTCTAAGGTCCTGCGCGTACCCTTGCCTCCTTCCCACTGGCCCTGCACCGGCAAGCACTTCACAAATGCAGGATCATTCGTTCTCACTGCCCGTTGCTTCTCAGCAAACAAAATCAAATGGAATAATTGTTGGCACTATTTTAATAGGCCTGTTGGAAAAGAAAGATGATAAATTTCATGAGAGCTGGGATTATAAGAGGCTGCGTGGGGAATGTTAAATGAATGGACGCCGACGCCAGATCACCTGGGTTCCCATCCTGATTCTGATTCTCATTAGCTGTGCAACACTGAGGAAATTAGTTAACCTCTCTGTGCCTTAAATTCTTTATCTATAAAGATGGGCTAATAACAGCCATCTCTAGGGTTGTTGTGAGGATCACATGAGCTAATCCATGCACAGTCTCTCGAAGAGTTCCAGGTACCCAGTGCAGGTTCATTGGACTCACAATTACTTTTGATGCGTTGCCTGCACCTACAACAAGGTACATGGAAAGCATCTGTGGGGTGGTTGGCTGGATGAAATACTACCTGGAAAGAGATCAACAGCTGCTTCGTGTGTAGAGAAGCAGGTTGAACAGGCAGCTGGAGCTCTGACAACAATGAGTCTAGGATTCCCCCATTCCTGGGTCACAACCAGATCCAGGAAAGAAATTGGTCATTTCAGGACTTAAGGCCCCTTCTGCTTCTTTGAGATGTTCTTTGTCCAATGAATGGCAGTGAATGTGACCAGTGTTGAAGAACATGAGCTCCAGCATCAGGTACTGTCACTCGGACACTCCTAGTTGGGTATTTATCTCTGTTTCCTTATCTGTAAAATGGGGATACTCACCCCAATCTCCCAGAGAAGTAGGGTGGATGAGCAGTCCACGGAGGGGGTGAGACCTCCTGTAACTAGTCCCCATCTCAGTGACAGTGCTAATGAGCCTACCAAGAAGACAGCAGCTACTCTGAGGGCCGATTCATCCTGTGCTAAGGATTGCTCCACCACACACTCCCTCGCGGAGGCTCTGGACCCCTCTGCTGGGGAGGTGGCTTGTCACGGGAGCCTGGGCTCTGCTCTCTAGGGCAAAATGTTGCTGCAAAAAGGCAAATTCTCCTTTGATCCCCCGTGTGGACTCCATGGAGAGGAGGCAGCTGCTTGGGAAATGGTCCCCTGGGAAGGGTAGTCTCCAGAGAATTCACTATGAGAGCGCCTGTCAAGCACAGTGCCAGCAGCTCACAGCCACCCCATGCAGACACCCCATGCTACCCACTCAGTTTCTGTGGCCTAGATCCAGAGATGGGCATATCATCCTACTTGTGTGAAGGAATGAACTTGCATTGACCCAGAGACCTTACATCTCTTGCCTCACTTACTCCTCACAACAAGCCTGCAGTGGCCACCTTGGTTTCTCTACAAGATCCCTGAACAAATTATTTAGCCACTTGTGCCTATTTCCTCATCTGTGAGCTCTAGACAAATATCCTTACTCATTAAACCCAGTTTTCAGAGAAGGAAACTGAGGTATAGGGAGGGAAGTGCACTGTCATATAAATAAGATCATATAACTAACAAGTGGGCTTCAAAGTTCCATTCATCCATCCATCCATTCATCCATCTATCCATTCGTCCATCTATCCACCCATCCATCCATCCAGCCAGCCATTTGTCCATTCATCCATTCATCCATCCATCCGTTCATCCATCCATTCGTCCATCCAGCCATCCATCTGTTCATCCATCCATTCGTCCATCCAGCCATTCGTCCATTCATCCATTCATCCATCCATCCATCCATCCATCCATTCATCCATCCATTCAGCCATACATCCATTCGTCCATCCATCCATTCGTCCATCCATCCATTCATCCATCCATCCATCCATTCATCCATCTATTCGTCCATCCAGCCATTTGTCCATTCATCTATTCATCCATACATCCATTCGTCCATCCATCACATGCTATTTTTGAAGCCCTGCCATGTAGTATGCACTGGATCTATACTCTCCCTTTAAAAATATTCATAGAATCAATTTCCCATCACTACTAAGAGGCTAGCATTCAAGTCAATGCAACTTAACACTTTCTACAGCCAGCCCTCACATCCACCTCCTCACCGAGTTGCTTCTCTCTCTCCTCATGCTCTCACTCTTCTCCCCAGCTCAACTTGACCTCTGTGTGCTAATATCGTGCCGCTTCCAAAAAGGACAACGAGGAAGATTAAAGACTAATGGGACAGAGTACAGCTGGAAGCAGACTAAAGCCGAGTCCAGATAGAAAGGAGGGGCCAGAAGTCAATGTCCTCACCAAAGATGCCACAGCTTCTGGGGCCTAGGGAGCCAGGCGCTCTCCTGTGCTAGGAGGAGGGGTGGCAGAAGTTACCAGAGTGCTTTGGAAAAGGCATTTCAATGCCTCAAAAATTTTGCCTTGCAAATATTCACACTTTGGGGAGCAACATCCCAGCTTCCAGGAAACAGTCTAAAGAAGAGAATTCTAGGCAAACTCCCTGCAGCCTTATTTACAGTACTGAAGCCCTGTGCAGCACGGGGAAGTGGCTAACAGGCCTATGAAAACTAGAGTACATCTCTATAAGGCGTTGACAAATAAAATCTTGCCCACAGGCCAAGTCCCACCAAGAGCCTATATTTATAAATAAAGTTTTATTGGTACACAACCATGTCGGCTGCTGGCATGCAGTGGCCAAGAGAAACAGTTGGGACAGAAACATAATGGCTACACAAATCCTGAAGTATTTCCTCGCTGGCCCTCTCGTGAACCAGTTCATCGCCTTCTGGTCCACCTGACGGAATACCACACATCCTTTAAGAACATGGTCGCGTTAGTTCTCAGGCTGAGAAAAGCAAGTTAGAAAGCTTTATATGAGGGGTGATTTCATCGATGTGAAAAGAAAGAAAAAACCCTATAAACAAAACCACTTAGAACTATACCTAGTTAAAATAAACAGATGAAAACATTAACAGGGTTGGGTTTTTTTTTTCTTCCGTGTACTTGTTTTTAATATCTAATTCTTAAGAAATACACAAGTATTAAACAGTGGGAAAATACACATGTCTTAAAGGAGATGCCAAGTTGAATACCTTAGTTCTGGGCCTCCTTGCAGCCGAGGTCAGGAGTAAGACAGGAAGGAATCCTCCAGGCCTGAGCTTCTGAGAGCAGGTTCTTTGTTGCAAAAGTATTGAGTAACACAATGAACAACTTTACTTTTTACAATCCTGTTGAGGGGTTTCCTGTGTATACGGCTAATTTCTGGTTTATCAGCCCTCAAATGATGTCAAAGAGAGCATGAGAAGCCATGGTTCTGAAAAGAATCCTCCATGTGGCCAGACTCACAGAGGAGATGAGATCAAGGAAAGCCTTGTGGAATCTTGTGGGCGCAAGATCAATGATCCCATGTATTTTAGCCAGAGTCTTTTCTTAGAAAATGAAACACATTGAAGATCACTGCATAAGAGATGAAAGGGGACGCTTTGGTGGAAGCGAAGTGGGGCGCACTTCATGTCACCCCTAAACTTCCCTCTAGGCTACCGTGAGGGATTCTATAGAGTCTCTGGGGCTTCTTGGGGTCCAGTTGGCAAATGGTTCCATCTGACCCTCCGTCTGGGGACCTGTGGAGTCCCTGGTCCTTGGCCATGTTGAGGGCAAAACAAGAGTAGCAGAGGATGCTCTGTGGCCACAGAAGGCAGGACTATGTCCTTTAGAAGCCACAGGAGGGCAAAGACAAGTTTTCATTGTGAAGATTAAAAAGTGCAACTTGTGATGTGCTTTCATGGAGAGTTGGGTGGGTTAAGGGACTTGACGCCTCAGGGAGTTGCCAGAAAGATTTGACAGACTTAAATAGCGGTTGGCTGAAGATGGAGGAGAGAAGGGTCTTTGGTAGATGGATACACTTAGAGGACAAAAAGAACAAGGGCCTATTAGCAGGGGGTGTGGGGTGGCAAGCGATGTGAATGGGGGAGGAGGCACAGCTCGGCGTCACATTCAAATCCTCCTCCGCTGTTTATCAGCTGTGCCACGAGAGTCACTGACTCTTTCCAAACCTCGGCATTCTCACCTGCAGAAAAGTCAGCGATAAGCCAGAGAGCAGGGCCGCAGGTCTAATGCTGCACACCACGTGCTCAGCACCTCGCCTGCCTGCAGCCCGTGCGGCGCGAGGTTTGCTGTCTGCACAACAGACCTGGTGGCACCTGAAGCCTGCCCCACAGGGGATGGGAAGACCTGTATCTTGAAGGTCTTGACTCGGGAATGTTCTGGAGCAGTCATGTTCCCTGTAGTGTGCGAACAGAAGATGCACCACGGAAATCTCCTGAGCAAGTGAAGGAGGACAAGAGGGGCTGCTCTTGGACTCTCAGGAAGTCTCCAGAAGGACGTGAGGGAGTCTGTGGGCTTGTCAGAGTGGAACCGCCCTTGTGGGTGCCTGCAGGGGATGCTCTGTGTCTCCTCTCTACGGGGCTGTCCCGCGCAGTTAAGGTCGTACATCTTTTACCCCGTGGGAGGGGGTGCATCAGGTCATCTCGGTCATGCCTTGGGTGGGGTCTCACACGCTGCCAGGTGGGCACTTGCTGGCTTTTGGTCACTAGGACCCTTCTCCCAGCACCTGTAACAGCACCCTGACTTTATCTGGGAGAATTAGCGATCCTGGTGTTGGTGGACAGTAAATCAAGGCTCCTTGCTTTCCTACAGCCAAGGGGAAGGGCTGCTCAGAACAGATGCTCTCTTCTAGACCCTGAATCTCTTCTCTGTGACCTTGAGGAAGCCACAGAATACTTCAGTTTTGTGCCCCCACCCCCACCCCCACCCCCACCCCCACCCCATGGGCTCTGGTTCTTTTTCTGCACCTGGTTCTCCAGCCTGTCAACTCTAGGAGATTCTCATTATCTTTCTAACTTAGTCTTATTTTGCTTACATAATCTAGTCATCTTCTGTGCTTACACCTGAGAGCCCTGATGGGTTCAGGGAGGAAGAAGTCAGAAAGGCCTCTTTTGCTGCAAAAGGCTGTGGCAACAAACACAAAGAGGAAAAAGTCAAGGCAAGTGTTAAGGGCTACCCACTAGCTCTTTCCTTCATTTCTTCTGTGCTGGTAGAGGCCTGTCTTGACTGGGGCCGGTTCAATAGATTAGTTTACTCAGTAATGGTGATTTCATTCCACTTTCTAAAAACTGGTTCAGGCAAGAGCATGGGACTCAATTCTAGTCAAAAGCACCTGTTACTCCCATTTTAAAATTAAGGAAAGTCTTTCTCAGATTTTCTGAGATTCCTGGGAAGTTGCTCCTCTCCTGCACTGCTCACCATCATGTCTGCAGATAGGCCCTGGGACCATGCTATGACCTGGGGTGAGAGAATGTAGATTTGGCAAAGTGGGGAATGCTGGGAAGTATGTAGATCCTTAAAATCATCAAGCTGCTGGTTACTCAGCTCTGGAACTGCCACCTCTTCAAGGCTTCTAGAGTTAACAAGGCCTATTGCCTAAGGCACTTTAGTTAGATTTCTGTTACCTGCTGCCGAAGAACCCTAACTCCCAATCAGGGCTTCCCACCTGGGAGTATGCACCCCAGAGCAGGCTGGGACTATGGCATCAAGGGCCATTAGCAGGAAAAAGCCCGGAGAAGGAACACTGGAGAACGGGATGAGCTCGTGGTGCGTCCAAGCAGGGCCAAGGTGGGACCCAGCTGGGCCTCCAGCACTGGCAATCTCTGAAGTCAGAAGAAAGGAGACGCCACTTCCTGGCAGTCTTCCTGGTTTAGGGCCGCAACCTAGGCAGCAATTTGAGGGCATGGGGAACAAAATCCAGTGCAAACTTGAGTTGGGTAGAATGGTGACAGCTAGCCAGAGTCCCAGAGTATGGCATTCACATGAGGCTCTGATCTTTGCAGATAATTGGGATCCAAGGCCAGGAAACAGAGGCAGAAGAAACAAACCCAGTTCTGCAGAGATACCAACACAGCAGGGTTGGGGCAAGGCTACAGGTCAGTGTCCCCGTGCCCCTGCCCACCACCTTCCCAGTAACTATCACCTACAGATTATGCAGGATGCAGAATTTGGGGCAACCAGGCCAATTCTAGCCCTTTTCATCCCCCCGGATGCTGATGAGATCATGACCACTGTGACCCAGATGTTGGACAGGCCTGTTAGAGGGATGATGCTGAGAGCAGAGCCGGGAAGGCGGGGACTCACAGAGACTTAGGTCAAGGAGAGCCCCTGTGGGATTTCCGGCTTATGCCAGTCTGAACCCAAGGGTGTAATTCGTAACTGCTGTGTGACCCTGGGTGGTCCACATCAGCTCTAAGGTCACTCCCCTTCGGATACTCCATGGTCCAAAACAAACAGTACACGTGAAGTGGCAGATACACTCTTCAGGGCTCTAACCTTAAGTCCTCTCTCTGCTTCCCACAGCAGGGCCCCTGCATTCCAGGAAGCTCAGCTGCAGACTCACATATCAATCCTCCCTCATAAAGACGAAACCCATCAGAAGAACCCTGCTCAGACTTTCCTATCCCAGCCTTGTGCTGTTTCTGGAAACTCTGTCCCTGTCTGGATCCCAAGACCCAGCGCCTGGCTTCCTCCTCGGGCTGGTCCAGTGGCCACTGTGGACACACATGCTGAGCTGCCCTAGTGCTGGGACAGTGTGCACAGCAGGGCATGACAACACCAGGGGTGGCTTATGGGCCATGCATGCATCTGAGACTTTTAGAGGATTACTTTATTGAATCCCCAAAGGTGGTTGTGATGATGACCCCATTTTATCCACAGGGTTGCTGAATCAGCTTGCCCACCCAGCTGGGAAGTGGCTGGGAAGTGGCATGCCAGAATGTCTCCCTGCCAGTCTGTTTCTCTGGCCTAGGTGGCCTGGCTTCACCTACCCACCCTGCCCAGTCTCTCAAGTCCCTGCCCCCTGTCCCTCCATAGCATGTTGGGCTTCTGCATGTCCTTCAGAGAGGGCAGGAGATTTGTCAGCATCCGCAGGAAGAGATGGGGATTGGGGGTGGGCAAGAGGAGCCCAGCAGTCGAGCCTGGTTATTTGCTGGCGTGGCTCCCACAATAGCACCCTCAAGTGAGGTACCCTCTCCTGGTCACTGGGCTTTAGCATCAGCACTGATGGCAGTAGGCCACCACCCACCATCCAGGGGAAGCTAAGTGACACCATGAGAGAGCCTGATGGCCCTACATTCAGGCCCAGCTCTGCACCTTAGAAGCTACATGGAAGGTGGCTTCTCTTAGCCTCCAAGCCCTGGCTGGAAAATGAGGTGGGCGACACTGGTCTTGGGTGGCCTTTGTGAGGACACTGAGACCCTCATCAAGGCTGGCTCTCAACGAGGTCAGGTTCCTTCCACACCTTTTCCATTGGCTCCCACCCGCTCTGGGTACCAGCTGTCTCCTGATGCCAGAGACAGCCCCCTGGGCTGTGAGGGCCAACAGTGCCCTCCGCATGGCTGGCAGGGCCCCAGGCACTGGAGATGAATACTGGGGCTGGGCACCTGATTCTAGACAATGGGCTATTCTGGGTTTTAATTGCTCATCAAGGGGAAGGCAGGCTCTGGGCAGTGAGCAACCCTGCTGAACCAGGACAGGCACCGGGGTAGCAAACGGTGGTGCAAACGCCCCAGCGTGCAGGTATGCACCTGCCAGCTGACAGCTCTAAGTCTCATAGAGCCACTCAGGGAGGGTGCCACTTGTAGGGCACACATGGGGAAACTGAGGCCCCAGGAGGCCAGTGCTATGCTTCAGGTGTGGCTCTGTCAGCTCCGGGGACTTCAGGGTCTGGGGAGACAGATGGGACAAAACCATCGCAGCACATGGTGACAGGTGTCAGGGGGGTGTGCAGGAATGTCAGAGTGTGTACAGCCATAAAGGAAAATGCGGCGGGGCTAGGGACAGTGGCACCTGCTGCCGCTTGATGTTTTAGGTCAAGGTCAGGTTGGTGCCATCAATGCCAAATTAACTTCAGCACACGAGGTGGGCAGAACAATGGCTGTCCTGCCTCAGAGATCCAGCAACAGTTAGGACCTGCCCCAGGTCTCTAGTCTCACAGGCCAGAGCAGGCCAGAGCTGGTCCTCTGTGGGGCAGGGCAGCCCCCACACCATGTCCTCCCTAGGGGGAGAGCACCAGGCAGCTCGGCTGGGTGGGGACTGAAGCCAGGCCCCTTTCCGTCACGGTTTCCTGACTCACCAGTCATACAAACCAGCCTCAGGCAACAAGACTGACAGCCAGCCGCTCAGCCACAAGATACCGCAGGGTGTCCCTCCCCTCCCTCCATTACCCCCCCACCCCCACTTCTAGTGGTGCCCTGGGGTCAGGTGCATGTGGGCCACACCTGAGCTATGTGACCGTGACGAGTTCAGAGCACATCTGTGAGAACTAGAAGCTGCGCTACTCTTAGAAAGCTGTGGGGGTTCCAAAGGCCCAGCAGGTCTGAGGCCCACAGGGCACCCAAAAGGAGCACCTTCCTTTTGCAGGCCTCCCTCCTTTCTGCACCCGGTCTGCCGCTGAGCACAGACTCCTGCTTCAGGCCTCCTGCAGCACTGGGAGCTTCATGCTCCCTCCCCGCACCCTGGGCCCCTGAACAAGACCTCTGGCTGAGCTCTAGAGAGCAGCCTTGGGCTCCCACACACATGACTTTAAGCCCAGTGCCCGGGGCTCAGCTCAGTGTCATGCTCGGTTACTGCTCAGTAAGCATCCTGCATCCAGCTTCCTGCCAGGGCAGGTGACCTCAAAGCATAATATGAAGGGAGAATGGTGGATTCAGAGCTGGCTACTTTATAGGCAAATGACTGTGGGCATGTTTATTTTTTGGTAAATGAAGACACCACCAGGGCCCAAGGCTCTGTGAAATCCATGCCGATGTAACGCTACTCTTTCCAGGTTCACACCACAATTGAGGCAGAGTTTATTCAGTTTGTGAACTGATGCTACAGTCCTTTCCGCAACACCTGCCCCCTGGATATCTTCTAGCTGCCGTCTCCACTAATGGGGAACTCACTACCCACTGGGCTGCCCATGTTTTGATGGCTTCTGAGCCCTGGAAACGCTGATGTCTGGTGTTTTATGGTTTGCCATGCTGTGTTCTGGAGCGCAGAGATGCGGGTGGGTGCTGGGCCATCGAGGGAGTGTCTGGGGAGAGATGCAAGATGATGGTGGGTGGGCATCAGGAGCCCAGCACCAGAATGACACCTCCTGTCACTGTCACAAGCCAGGGAGCCCTCCCTGATGGCGCTCCCACACCGGCTGGCTGCCAGTTCCCCTCCCAGATAAGCTTCCACTTCAAAGCCAGCCCCACCTTTCCAGAAGACATCCTGCCTGGGCTGCCTCCTGCCTAGGGCTGCTCCGCCACTGGACCACAGGGGCCCAGGATCTTCAGCCATGATGTATGATTAATGACCGATGAGCTCACCAGCCCAGGGAGGGGGAGAGCCGAGGGGAGGCCAGAGGAAGGCTGGTTATGGATTTTAACCCTCTGATGTGACTGGCTGGGAATTTAGCATCAATAATTCAAGGCAGTGGGGAGGAGGGGGTGAGAAAAATGCTAAAGTGAGAGGGAGGGAAGGATGAGGGAATGGGTGAGTGGGGGCAGGAGCAGGGGAGGGGAAGAAGAAAGGAAAAGAAGCAAAGATGTATTTACTGTGTTTCCCATGTGCCACCTTCGCCTCCTCAAGCTCCTTTAAGCCCACAGCAATCTGTGAAGCGGATAGTCACCCCCATTGAGAAGATTAAAAAAAAAAGAAAAACTGAAGCACAGAGAAGAAAAAGCAAGGGTTCAGGGGTGGGGGGGTACGGACTTAGGTCCACTGATCCCAGAACCCAGGTTCTTCTACTAAACCTGGACCCTGGAGTGGGATCAGGAGCACAGAGTCCTTGCTGGTCCCAGGAAGCCCGGCCTGGCTCACGCTTGGGCTGACAGGTGGGGAAAGGCGCTGGGAGCACCTTTCCCCCGGACAGAAGCCGCCCTTGGACTTCCGGACAGCACCGGAACTTTGTTGCTGGAGCTGAAAAAATTAACTGCTATATTTAAAAGCATTGTTCGGTTGCTATGGCAACAGAGGGGCTAAGAATAATATAAAACGAAGATGATATGCCAGGTTGTCACTGGCAACCCAATTTTAAGGGTGTGTGTATGTGTTTTAAAAGGGTGGGGGGCGAGGAGGTGGCGAGGTACAGACTGTCTCCCCCACTCTCTGCGGCACCATCTGCTCCCACGACTTGGCCAAGATGCAGGCAGGCCTGGGGTCTCACTGGTCTGCCCTGAGTCGGGGGAGAGCTTCTATGTCCTAGCCCCCAGCTTAAAGCTAAAGGTGGTTCTCAATGTCCTAATGGCTGTTCCTTCCTGACAGTCCCCACTGCCTGGGCAGCTTCCCTCTGCGGTGGAACCCCACGGGGGGCACCTCTCAAACAGATGACCGCAAAATAGCTGCTTCTCCCTGACCTGGGAGCGGCAGCCAGCCTGGCAGACTCCCTGGGGACCACCCCAGCCAGTAGATGGTTGGGAAATAAGTGCAGGAGACAGATTTATTGATCTGCAGCCTGGCTGTCAGGGCTGGGAGGTGACATGGGGAAGATGCAGGCATGGGTAACTTTGGATCTCTGAGGAATCCTGGTCAGAAGGACAAGGTCTAAAGTGGGTGGGTTGGCAGCCTGGGCCCAGGTGACCCAGTGGGGGCACCTATTGCAGGTCTGAGGAGGACCAGGAGGATGGAGGGGGATCGTGGTCTCTTGTACACCAGCCATTTGTGTGACTGGGCTGAGACAGAAGTACCCAAGGAAGACGTGGGAAGAACCGGACAGCAAATGGACAAGCCAAACTTCCCAGGCACTTTATTAATATTCATGCTTTAGAGAGCGACCTGGTCTCTTTATCTCTGCGATAGGGGGGAACCTTAGAACTCAGCCCCACCAGGGTCCCCAGGCTGCCTCTGTTAGCTGTTGTGAGCTCTGCTGTGTCAACTCTGCTATGTGACCTCTTGCAAGTCATGGCAACTCTGGGCCACCATCCTCTCGGGGCTGTGGTTGGGCCTCAACAAACTGAAGCTTAGGAACGGTCACCCCTGACACACGGCATGGCCTCAGCAGACAGCTCTATCCACTAGCACTTCTCCACGGCATGCCAGTCCCAAAGGCCATGGAAGCACCTGCTCAGACAACGAAGGCATGAGCTAGTGGGGAGGGGTCACCACAGAGAGATGGCCAGGGAGGGCCCCAGACTGGCCGGATAAGCCCGGCAGGAATTCTGAAGGAAGGGGAAGGTTGAACCGAATGAGAACTGAGGACTTCTGGTGGCAGAGTTGGAGATCCAGGCCAGCTGGGTCATGGAAGGCCCTGAACTGCACTCTCCTGGGGGCAGCAAAGACCTGAGGGAAGCTGAGAGGGGCTGGGGCATGACAGGAAGATGTAAGCAAAGCAGTTTTAGGAAGCCAGACAATTGGGTCAGATAACCAATGCCTGGCTCTTCTCCTCAACTCTCCGACATGGGATCCTTCTTGCCCCAAGTCTGAGAGGCAGCAGACACCAGACTCAGCAGCATGTCATGGGAAGCGGGTTGACTCAGCAACTGCTCTTACTTCAACAGAACAGTGAGCTCCCCTGGCCCTGGCCCTGCTGTCTACACTTTTGGCAAGAGTTAGTTGCCTTATGTCCCTCCCCGTCAGGGCATACCATTCTGGTATTCCCTGCCTGTGGTGAAAGTGCCTACGGTCAGGTCTAAGAAAGTGTCTGAGCCTCATGGAAGTTCAGGCTGAAAGAGCCTGTGGGTAAAAAGCTGTCCCAAGCAGCTCAGCATCTGAGGACCAAACTTGGCAGAGGTATCTGGGCCAGAGTGGTCCCAGATAATTTGACCTTGGTATTTTCTCTCCTTTCAGCAAATATTTTTGAGTACCTACTATGTGTCTTGCACTCTGATAGGCACTTAACCAGACAAGCCAAACTCCTTCACCCTTGGAGCCTAAATTTGAATTGGGGAAACAGACAACAGTAATGTAATAATAGGGAAGAATATTTTTGGAATGGTATATGCAAAGGTCCTGAGGCAGGTCCTGGTATGTTTCTTTGCCTTCTCATCAAACACTCTTGGGATAAAAAGAGGCTCAGAGAGGTTGAGGGATTTGCCCAGAGTCACGTGGCAGGGCGAGAGGATAAGTTTGCTGCCTGCTGGGCCTGGTTTGTCCACCACTTCATGAGCAACTGGTCACATTGCAGGGCCTGGGGTCCAGCCAGAATGTGGGCACTGGCTGCTGTCTAGAGGGGAGGTAGCACTGGGAGTGAGTCATTCATTCAACGAACATCGGCTGAGTGCCTACCACATGCCAAACACATGTCTTCTTGAAGTCTACCTTCCAGAGAAGAGCAGAAACTTTGGCATCACAGGATTCCATGCCCCTAGAGTCTGCATCTTCAATTTAGAAAACCCAACAACTACTCAAGCACAGCTTCTCAGCACAGGACGGTGGGCCTTCAGCAGCACTGAGTCCCTTTTAAAGAGGGAGCAACTGAGGTCTGGTGCACTGAGGGTCCCACATCTGTTAGCCAATGGCGGTAGGTCCTTCCACCCAGGAATTCAGGCTCTTCACTCAGTGGGAAGTTTATGGACAAAGGAGGCGAGCGTGGGCTTGGGGCCAGACAGACAGGCCATGAACTTTCACTAGTAGGGCCTGTTGTGGGATGGCATCCTTCTGAACCTCAGTTTCCTCATGTGAAAATTGAAACTAATGTGGCATCTGCCTCAAAAGTTTCTTGCTAGAATTAAGATAATATATGTAAAGTGCTTAGCCTGCCAAATGTCCTCAAATGTTTGTAGTTGTTATAATGGTTTTTGAAATCTCAAGGTTACTCTCTTTGTAGGTAATAGAGATTGGACCCTGCAGGGATCCGAACAGCTGGCCCTCCCCAGCTAGCACAATGAGTGTGCCACACAGGGTCTGCAGGCGTGTTAGTTGATGCAGAATAGGGCTGTTTCACTCTCGCCCTGAAACAGAAGCATGGTGCATGTATGACCCTCTCCCTTTCCTCCTTTCCTTCCCCTCCCCTCCTTCCCTCCTTCCCTCTCCCTCCTTTCTCTCTCCCTCTCCTCTCTCTCTCTCTCTCTCTCTCTCTCTCTCTCTCTCTCTCTCTCTCTCTCTCTCTCTCTCACACACACACACACACACACACACACACACGCACACACACGCACACTATAGCTGCATGTAGAGCAGTTAAGGCCATATGACCCTGACACACTCCGGGGCAGTGGAGTCAAGACCAAAGGGAAGCAGGGGAGTCCAGCTGGGACTGTGGTCAGACTTTTAACTCTACTTCTTGCTTAGGCTGAAGCCAGCTTTGATGGGACGAGGCCTAACCAGAGAATAGAGAGGGCAAGAGACCATGACCAAGTGGGGTGAAGAAGCATGCCCTTGAGATGGTAAGAGACCAAGGTCATACTGCTCAGGGTCAAGGGCTCAGGATGTGCTGCAGCAGCTACAGTCACCACATGAAACCAGGCACCAAGGAGGACTTCCTGGAGGAGGAGGAAAAAGAGGAGGAGGGAAGCTTTGAAGGATGGGGAAGAATTAACGAAACTGACTCCATTACTCAGTATGTGAACAGCATCACAAGCACAAAGCAAAAGTACAACAGTGTAAGGTTCCAGTGACAATTTAGACTTCTCTAAGTTGTCTCCAAATTTCCCCTTGAGCAAAGAGTAACCCCCTCATTCATGAGAACAGCTCACTGTCTGAAAAATGTTGAGGCAGCCTAAGCAAGTCACCTTTCCTTCCTGTGCCTCAATGTTTCCATCTCCTAAATGGGTGCTCCTGACACGGGAAGGGGATTCCCACAGAGCTGCCGTTCCTGGCCCACGTAGCTCAGAAAGGCTGCATCCGTTCTCCTGTCCCCATCAGGAAGTCTTAGACTCATGTGAATGCCCCATGGTTCCGGGGACATCCAACCTTCTGGGCTAAAAGTCACATGTCAGCAACGATGGCGCAGTGACCAGACCTGGGAGAGAAGATGTGATAAGCACACTCAGTCCGAGGGGATGTGTTTGAACGTTTCCCAAAGGGAATGGTGCTGGGACTGAACTCCCAGGCCAAAGGACCCCCACTGCCTGTGAAGATGAGCGCCCGGAAGGGGTCCCTCCGCAGCACCCCTCCCTCCACCAAGACTCCCTCCTGCGGGCTCCCCAAACTCAGCGTGTGTCTCCGGTCAGTGTGGACCAGTCTGCTTTCTCACCTCCCTCCCGGGCAGAGCTTCCACTTCGCCTTCTCCTGCCCTCTCCAGCACACAGCACAGGTCCGGGATGTAGCTGGTGTTGGGAAAGTGTTTGCTGAATGGACAGGAACTTCCTACAGATGTCAGGACTAGCCCTGGCCCACTCTTCTCTTTCCTTCCTTTCCGTTTCTCTTACTGAGTAGCTATCATAGGTAGCAGCTGGGATACAGCAGGACAGTAGCTGGATGAGGCGGATACACAGAGACAGCTGCAGTGTGTTAAGTGCTAGCTTGAGGTGAGTCCAGGGGCATGAGAACACAGGAGACCGGCAGCCTTAGGTGTGCAGAGGAAAGCAGGGAGGCTTCCCAGGAGTGGCCTCCAAACTGAGACTGGAGTATGTGAGTAGGAATTAGTCTCTGTGTGTGTGCAGATGCGCGTGTGTGAGCATGCGAGCCAGCTGTGGGGAGAGGGGTTCAGGCCAGAGCTTTCTAAGAAGGAACCACATTTGCAAACTGAGGCACAAAGCTGCACACACACTCTGGGAGGGGGAAGCATAGAGAGGTGAGGGGACCGAGGGGAAAGAGCAGGCACCAGGTCTCCAGTGTCCTTGCAAATCACTGCAGGAATCTGATATTCCACCCGAGGCCACAGGGAGCTATCAAAGGGTTTTATGCAGAGAATCATGTGATCAGACTTGTGTTTTTGAAAGCCCCCCAGTTCACTGTGGAGACCACTCTGGGGGCATGGCGGCAGATAGAAGCAGCTACAGAAATCCAGGTAAGACACAGTTGTTAGCGAGGAAGGAGAGGACACACCTGGCAGAGTGACAGGACGTGACAGCTTAGATGGGGTGAGGGGCATGTCAGAAATAAAGCCTGAGTTTGGGGCATCCTCTTCCTCTGGGGCCCCTCTTCTCTTCCTGCCATCTCCGTCCTCATCCATTTGCATAAACAGAAGTCACAGGACTTCTCTGGGGAACCCCATGAAGCATGAACCTTCTGGCTCCATCCCAGGGCTGGAAGCAATTTCACTAGCAGAAAATGAGCCTGCACCATAAAACATAACCCACACAAGCACATCCACCATGAAATAAAAATGCTGTGAAACTCAGCAGAATGGACCGGTTTTGATTATTCTCGCTAATATTTGTTTGCTACTTGAACATTTGATTTTATTGCCTGTGAGCGCTTGTTAGCAGTGAAGCAGAAGCTGATACCAGGTGATGGGTTATGAAAGAGATGATGGGTTAAAAACATAAAACTGAGATTATTTTAAGTCATAATTTTGCTCTTTATGACAAATTGGGAAGAGACATATCAGCGTAGTTGACAGTGGAACAGCTCTGCACAGCTTTCAAGTGCTGGGTGAAGCACTCTGACAGGTTTCTCCTGGTCAAGGCTGGCAAGCAAGCTGATCACTCGTTCATGCTGAGAAATGAGTGACCACCAGGGCACCAGGCTCCACCTGGGGGTCCTAGCAGCTTTACAAAGGGAGAGTAAGCATCTTCCCCCAATTCCCTCAGCGCCACCACCAGCCTGTGCACCCAGAGAATCCAACCTCCGTTTCCTGGGTCCCAGTGGCCTCGGGGCAGCTCACCTTGACTCCTCCTGCAGGTCTGTGGGAGAAGCATCAAGCAGAATCTTGGGATGAGTGTTAGCACGCCCCCCTCGACTATCCCTGTGGCCTTCCAGAGCACTTCAAGAAGCACAGTCTGTGCGGGCTGCCAGGAGGGAAACCCACAGGCTGGGCGGCTTGCAAACAGACATGTTCCTCACACTTCTGGAGGCCGGGAGGCCCAAGGTCAAGCTGCTGGCAGATTCAGTGTCAGGGGAGGCGCACTTCCTGGTTCACAGACTGCCCATTTCTCTGTGTCCTCACGTGGTGGAAGGGAGAGGGGACTCTTTGGAGCTCTTTTTTAAGGACATGAACGCCACGTATGAGGATGCGAGTCTGACGACACAGTCACCTCTCAAAAGCCCTGTCTCCAAAGCCATCACCCTGCAGGTGAGGTTTCAACAGATGAATTTTAGGGGCTACAAACTCATTCTGTGGCACAAAGATCAAATCTAGGTAGACTGTTTACTCTGCAAAGGCAGCTAGGAGAGATGTCTTCTACATGCTCTCGGCCTAACCAGCGTGCTGCCCTGGACCCTCCTGTGGGAACCTCGGGGGCTGGTTCCCCTAGAAGGCAGCTGCCTTCATGTGTGCCGCACAGGCTGAATGAGCAAAGGCAGAGACTTCTCCTCCTGTCAGCTTGCTCTGAGATGAGGTCTGGGAAACGAGAAGAGAAGCATTAAGGCATCTGGTGTCCTGTGGAGACTTGGAGGTCTGAGCCAGAGCCTCTCTCACGATGCCCTGTGCAAACCTGGGCAAGTCCCTGTACCTCTCTGGTTGGGGTTGGCAAATGCAGACAGGGATTAAAGGTAAGGTCACATGGGATCACCTCCAGGGCCTTCTCTGCTGGGACAAACCCTGCCTCGGTTCTGAGCATGTGAAATGGGTGATGAAGGAACAGCAGAAAGGACTATTTTTATCTGCTCTGTGACATGTGGGGATGATTCCATTTTTTTCAATTCAAATACTTTTGAAAATTCAGTCTCGGTGGGAACAGGGAAAAGTTGTTTGATTTGTGAGCTGTCAAAGGAGGCTCTGAACCTGGTCTGCACTGAGGTCACCTGCTAGGTCTTGTCTGAAGCTAGAGCTGCATCCCAAGTGGGGCGGTTTTGTTCTGTGACCAAATAGGCCCCAGGCCTGGGCCAGGCTGGAATGGGAGTTGGGCTGAGGACAGCAGAAGGACAAAGAGGAGGATGCAATCTCTCTCCTGGAGCTTCTCATGAAGGTCAGCTGAGCCTCCCACCCACCACCCGACACTAACTAGGGGAAGGAATAGCCGGGTGTGTGTCTCCCCATTTTACAGAGGAGGAAACCGAGGCTTAGAGTGGTCAATTGACTTGTCCAAAGTCCCACAGCAGATGGGTGAGGAAGGCTGACCTGCAACCCGGGGCTCAGCTACGTGCGTACCCTTGGTACATAACAATCCACGGCGGGCAGGACACACAGTGGCACCTCTCAGGCTGTGGGGAGCAGCCGAGAGCCAGGAGTGTTTCAGGAGGTAGAAGAGCTGAGCCTCTAACTGGTGCCACCAACGGAGCAGGTTTCTCCCACCCCTCTTGCAAGCCTCTCCCAGTTCCAAAGACGAGGTCTGTTGGTTCCTTACAAGGAAGTGCAAGCAAGAGGCAAGAGAACAGACGTGTCACCCACTGAATTCCACCATGGCCACGAAGGGACATCTGACCTGCATGGGTGTGCTACCTGGCACAGCCGCAAAGGGATAACTGAGAACCTCCCAGAAGCATCCAGAGCTCAAACCAGTAACTGTTGCTGACACTACTGCTCCCTTCTGGAATGGATGGCGACCGGGACAAAAGACTCAGATGGGTGGGACCAGTACAGAAAGCACACAAATCAGTGTCTGACTGAAAACTGCATGGAAAGCCACAGTATCAGACTTCTGTCCCCTCCCCCTACACTTCCAAAGGACGGGCGGGCACCACCAGAGAGGAGGCAAGTGCACTGTCCCCATCGTGCAGATGAAGACATGTGAACAGAGGTGAGGTTGCCTGTCCCGGGCCGTGCGAAGGCCCTGGTACTGCTGCTTTTGGAGGCCTCTCACACATAACGACAAAGGCCCATTCTGAATGTAGTCTTTGACTGAGAAATTCTTCTTTTCTCAAATTATTTGCAGTAACTCCTAAGATCAACAGTCCTTCTGACTTCTCGGCAATCGTCTGATCAGGAACCTTGGCAAAGCTAAGCATGGAAACCGAAACGCCAGGCTGGTTTTAGAAAAACCAAGCTGAACAATTAATCATGGTTGGACATAACAACTAAAGATGTATGCTGATCAGTTTTCTTATTTTTGAACCCAACATTTTTCTTGTCATAGCCGAGATGTTTCTGTAAAGCCCTCAGGACATACGTGGCTTTTAGTGTGGCCAGGGGGACGCGTCTAGGAGGGAGCTGTGATAAGCACACAGTTCTCCTGAAACCAGGGCTCTTTCCTTAATAAGGGGTTGCCAGCAGGCGTCAAGGGACCTTCTCCTAGTTGTCAGAGGGAAAAGACCAATCTATCCCAGCAGGCAACACCTTGGAAGGGGTCTGGGAATGACGTCTTTTGAGTAGTGGTTAAGTAGCTACTGGCCTTGGACAAGAATAAGGGTGGTAGGTGATGGCTATCAAGTCAAATGTGGACAACATCCGATCATGTCACACTACTCATGTGAGTTCCAGAGTTGTCCTCTCTGAGTTTAAGGGGCATGATGTCACATAAGAACCAAGGGGCCACACCAGAATTTATACAGGGAGAGAGGGCTCTGGAGTCCAAGATCTAACAGCCCCACTATACTGCTGCTTAAGGTGCAGCAGAGGGACCTGGGGCAAGTCCAGGGTGGCCCAAGTGTCATTCCCAAACACCTGGAACAGGGGAGAAAAGAGCGGTCCCTCTGGGACCATCGATTTGGAGGGCCAAAGTGAAGGCAGCAGTCTCCCGAAGGAAGAACTTTCTAAATGAATGCGCTGCCCAGGAGGTACCAGCTGCTGGCCACTGGCAGTCTGCAAGAAGGAGGGCTGTGGCCGAACCTGGGTGGGGGTTCCCTCTCTGGAAGGTGGGCTGGACCCACTCAGAGGGCATAACTGGTCATCTCTTCCTTTCTCAGGCTCATCTCCACTCAGGCCTTGGGGGCTCAGTACAGGAGGCACAGATGGTGAATCCTGCCTCTGGTCAGTTGCGGGACCAGTGAAGAATGTTGGCAGGTGGGGGCTCAGATGACCAGTGGGTCAGAGGCAGACCCTGCAGACGGGAACTGGCCTTCACTGAGTTTTCAGAGCTAGTAGTTAACTGAGTTCTATACGAGCTGTTTCTCCTGCCGTCCTCTGAGGTGGACCCTTGCTCTCATGCCACAGATGAGGGGGCTGGGCCCAGAGAGCCCATGGGACTTGGGCAATCTGAGAGCCACCCCGACTTCTCCACTGCGGGGAGACGTAGGGTGGCTACTGCATCCCACCCCAACCCCCACACCAGCCAAGACCCATGGCCCAGGCAGGCTGGGCCACTGGGGATCGCAAGGTGGCAGGAGGGAAATGGGGTGGGGGGAGCAGAAAGGACAGGTGGGGGTGGGATGGGGAGACACACGGAAATGAAAGTGGTCTTGAAAAAACGGAACGAGGGAAGAAAAGCAGAAACTAAAACAAGTGACAGAAAACGAGAGTGTCCAGAGGAAGTGGCCGAGGGGCGCGGCACCACGGGAGGAATCCCCCATGGCCGGGTGTTTCCTCTCTTCTCAGAGACAGGGGTGGGGCCAGCTGACCGACTGATTGCACCGTCACCTTGTCACCTCGGCCAGAGGCAGCCTGGAGGCTTTAGCAAGGAGGCTTCTCCTGCCCGCCTGGGGAAATAGCCGCAGACTCAGGGCCCAGGGGCACAGCCTGGAGGCTGGGTGCTCTGATTAGGCCTCACTGGGCCTTGCTTTTCTCTCTGTAAAATGGGTACAACCACCATGAGGCCACAACCCTGCCTGGAGGACATTCTGAGCCAATGATCTGACCAGGAGAATGGCCCATGCCTGGGGATGGGGGCAAAGGTGGGGCGTATGTGTGTCCAGAACTGACTCAGCACTGGGGGCCAGGGCCACCAGGGGAGGACCCATTGTCTTATTCCTGGAATAGACATTTATTCTATGCTTGCCTGTCCTTTTCATCCCAGGTGCTGTCAGCCCTGGGGATAAAAAGCTCAAGAAGGCCAGTGTTAGCCCAGATCATGGGCTTTGCAGACAGACTCCCAGCTCTATATCTCAAACCCCCCACTTGATAGTGGCATCACCTGGGGCACGTGACTTGGCTTCTGAGTACCCTCCTTCATTGGTAAAGACCAAAGCAAACCTGTCTTCTAGGTTGTGGGGAGTCAGTGAGACTATGTTCACGGCACCCCATCCAGAACCAGGCACACATCCATCAGCCTCAGGCCAGGCAGCACCCAGCCTGGCAGGGAGCAGACACTCTACAGGGCCTGGGCAGTGTCACATCACAGGGACAGTAACGCCAAGGGTTGGGCACTTGGTGCAGAGGAGGGGTGGGGCTGGCTTTATCCAGTCAGGACAGGTGGAGGAGCAGAGGGGAGAGGCCTTCCAAAGAACAGCGTGAGCAATGGGTGAAGGGCTTGGGGACAGTGGTGATGGACAGGGCCAGACTTACCCTTTACCCTTAGAGTGCGAGGCCATGTCTAATGCCAGTCCGCACCTTGAGTGCTCAGCCCAGCCCCCAGAGTAACCCAGGCCTGTCTTGGGCACTCCTGCCAGGCCCTGACTGCAGGACTGTCTCCCACTCTGGCTTCTGCAGAGTCAGGTGTTGCTCACGGGCTGTGACTACCTACAGGTGGACTTGGGAATTCCCCCAGAGAGTGGGCATGGCTTGTGAACTGCTCTGGCCTGAGCTTCCAGTGAAGGCAACTGCAGTGGTGAAGGTGTCACAGGCCCAGGCTCGGGTCACGGGAGGGGAGAGAGGAGGTTCTCTGTCAGGCACCTGCTGGTGTTGAGGGCTGGTTTGCATAGAAAACAGCTGCTGCTCCCAGGCTACCTCACCCGCCCCACGTGGCTACAGTCTAGCACTCAGCCACACCCCACTGACTGGGGGTGCCCAGGCTGGCTGCTGCGGCCACATGTTTCTCTCCTACCCACAGCCCTGCCCTGCCACCCAGGAACGAGCAGACATCAGACCACCGGCTCCACCTCCCTCCAGGCTTCTCTGCCCACTTTGCCCTAACACCAGTGTCTCCATCTGAAAAATGGGATAATAACCACACACACCTCCCCAAGGCTGGTAGTGGTGGAACGAGATCTGGGATAAAATACACTAGGCAGAGCCCCCAAGAGGTCCTTGGTAATCAGCTTCCTCCATTACCTTTGAAGGACTGGGCATCCCTCACCCTGGTTTTGTGACTTTGTGACTGTCACTCCACCCTCTGTCCATCAGCTGACTCATCTGCACAGCGGGGAAGGTGAACCAGCACGACCGCAGGGAAAGTTGGCAGAGTTCAGCCTCAGTGACTCGGACTCCACTTCCCAAACTTGCTGTTCAAAAATGGTCTGACATTAGTCACTTACTACCTTTTAGTCTAAATGAGCCCCCTGACTTTAGAGCTGGGATTTCTTAGAGGGATTACAATCTCCTCCCTCCCAACTCCTTCTGCATTCACAGGAGGAGAAAGTGAAGAAAAGAGAGGGAGAAAAGGACCGAGGTTATTAGCTTATAATTAGCAGGGCTGGGCTTGAGTCCAGAGTCTTCTGAATGTTAGGGTGTTTGGGATCTCATAGCCAGGGTCCCCATTCCTCTAATTATTTGAGTTTAACTATAGACCAACCAGCCTGATATCTGATCTTGTGTTGAAAGGTGCAAGGCCTTGGAGACCAGGAGAGTGAAGAATGTTCTTTCTTTCAACACGTTAGCCCATGATATGTGAGTTTCCAATCTCCTTTCCATTTAGCCCTGGGGGTTCGCACAAGCCTAGGAGTAAGACAGGGAGGCTGAGATTATTGTGCCTATTTTCCCAGTGAGGATGGGGAGAGGTCAGAGAGGGTAAGTAACCAGATTAAGTCTTATACCCAGTCAGGACTAAGAGTGTTTAACCTGAGGAATGCCACTGCAGAGGAGAAGCTGCGTCTTCCCATTGAAAGACAGGTAGGAATGCACCTACCTTCTCACAGGGCCCCAGGGGAGACTAGGATGGCCCCTTCCTGCCAGAATTACCATTTTTCCACTTGAGAGCTGACAAGCCTCCACTTAAGGAGGACTCAGACAGGGGGAGCATCGAGAATGCAGGCCTCTGTCCAGCCTCACTATGACCCTGAGCAGGCTCCTTCCTCCAGCCTCAGCCTCCTCCCCCGCGGAGGTGAGGAGTACGCAGGCTGACCCCCTCACCGTGTTTCCCACTTCAACCTGGTGTTCCTGATGTCACTGCCCCTCCCCCATCAGCACTCATCCTGGGGTGGAGTTGAGCCTGCTGGGGTGGATTGGGAGGGGGTTCTCATGGGGCCCCCAGAGGGAGGCTACAAATGGTGCACACTAATGCACGGGGGACGCTGGGGTGTAATACAGCTGAGGGCCTCTCTCCTGCACGCTGCACGTTAATAATGCATGGGCAGCTGGTGCGGGCCCATCACAGGCCTGAGGTCAGGTGGCATCAGGAGGCTTCTAATGGTTCTGATTATCTGGGGAGAGCTCCCAAGTGGGATGTGGGCAGCATGGGCGGGAAGCCAGGATTCCGGGCACTTAGACGCACAGGTGGGAGATTGGGGGTGGCATGGTAAGAGGACAGCTTCCATAGCCTGGTGGATCTATGCACTGCAAATCACAGAGTCCAGAGACCCCTATCCTCTAGAAAGCCCTGCTGGGGTTCGATGTGACCTGGGGTGGGCAAGAGACCAGACCCCCGTCTAGGGGATCGACTCCTTCCCAAGGTGCTAGGTGTGCTTCTGAAGACAAGCAAGGGCCCACCCCTGCAGACAGATTAAAAGAAAGTGGGGAGTCTTAGAAAATCAGAGCTGAGAGGCACCTGTCAGGGTCCCAGGTGGTTCCTCCGCCTGGTGACCGTCAAGCCAGTGTTTGCACACCTCACTACCTCCTGAAATGACAACAGCCCATCTTTACACAGACAGGCCTGTGTGGAGCGTGTGCACTTATACACACAGCCCAGAGAGCCACTAGTGTTGACTGAATAAGTGAGAAAGTTGGGTAAGGGGCAGACATGAGACAGGTGGTCCTGGGTTCTAGTCCTAAAGGTCCTCATTGTCCTTAGAAGCTCTAGTTCCCCAGCCTGGCCAGACATCCAGCCTGGCAAGTGATCCGCCTCCTTCCAGAAGCCGTGAGCGCCAGGAGCCCTGTGACCCTGTGACCCTGTGAACTCCGCAGCTCCACGCTCAGTGCTCAGGCTGAGCGGTACAGAACAATCCATCGCCGCCTGGTAGGTGCTGGAGGTGGCCAGACTCCCAGATGCCTCCCAGCGAGCCTTGTCTCCAAATATTCACACCACGGAGAGTCCTCCCACACAGAACTGTGTTGTGGAAGTGACAGGTGTGACTTTGAGGCTCCGTTATAAAAGCGACATACGCTTTTGCCTTGCTAGCTCTCGAGTCACTCTCTCAGAGGAACCAAATACCAGACCATGAGGACACTTGCTCAGTTGAGATAGCCCTGCTGGGAGCAACTGAGGTCCTGTCAACAGCCAGCACTATCAGCCAGGCAGGTGAGAAGTGGATCCATCTCAGAAGTGGATTCCCCAGCCCTGGTTGAGCCTCCAGATGACCACAGCCCCAGCCAGCACCTTGACTGTAACCTCTTGAGTTATCCAGAGCCAGAACTGCTCAGCTAAGCTATTTCTACATTCCTGGCAAGTTCAGTGTTTTAAGAACTAAGATTTGGGGTCATTTGCATAAGCAACAGCTAGATAACAAATCCATTCTTAATAAATCCTGGTCCAACAAGCACATGGTGCCATAGGCCAAGAGCTTTTCTCTACAGAAGAGCCCAGAACTGCCCTGGCCTCCCTGGAGGAGAGAGGTGAGCAGTTCTGGTTCTGATCCACTAGGAGGACCAAGGTGTGCAGCAGACATGAACAGTCATAACAGTGGGAACAGTGGGGGAATTGAGGGTGAAGCCAGGTCATGTAGAGGAGAAAGGAAAAACGTCAGAGAAGCGATGGAAGGAGGCCAGGGCAATGCTCCAACTAGGTCATGGAAGTCAGGGAGGATCTGGAGAAGGGGTGTTTTCCCAATGACTCTTATGTTGTCAACTGTGTCCCCAGCAGTTCCTCTGTGAGAGAAGTACCTTTGTCAACCCTGTCTGGAGACTGAAGCTAAACGACTTGCCCCAGGTGGTAATTCCGGGAAATAACAGATGCAGGATTTGAACGGAGGAATCCAGAGAGTGAAGAACTGGTGGAAGTAGTCTCAGGATGGAGAAGCAGAGGCAGAGTCAGGGAGGCAACTAGAGAAAGGCCTGGAGCTGGACTCAGAGAGTTATCGAAGAAACAGGGATAAAGCAGCTTCTGTGGGGTTGCCAGGAGTGGGGGACTGCAGGGCTTTGTTCCTAAGCCCACCCTCACCCCAGCCGGAGCCTCATTTCTCTGCGGAATGCCAGCTTTTGCTCTTGCTGGGCTGAGCAATTCTCTCCTACAGCTCTATCCACTCCCCATCACACACTGGAAGAGTCACACCCCACACTAGCCCCTCCGTGGAGCCCCCAATCACTGCAAATCACATTGTCCGGAGACCTCCTCCCCGCCTATAAGCTCTGCTGGGGCTCGATGGGATGGGCAGGTGTCCAGCTCCCACAGAAGGCCAGGGCACCTCCAGAGGCAGTCCTAGGACATTTTCACAGAACAAACAAGCTGATAGAACAGAGCTTCACCCTACCAATACCAAGCAGTTCAGAGCATTCTGGGAAATGCACAGAGGAAATGCCATGGCGATGAATTTTTATATTGGTTCCTGATCATTCAAGGAGTTTCTGGCATCGCCTCCAGGGACGGCTGGTGCCTTCCTGGCTGCACTGGGCAGCGGGCCATACCAGGCTGTGGTGAACCTAAGTAGTGGGGGAGGAATGGGAGGCTGGACACACAGCAGAGGAAGCCAAGGGATGGATGGGTGGGTTCTGAGACCCAGGCACTGACAGGCAAGTGCCCAGCTCCCTGGTTCTACGTATAATTCCTATAAAAAGCAAAGAGCTGGACAGTGGGCGGTGGGATTCCACCCAAGGCCTTACTCGGTGTCCCCCTCCCCTTTCACATTGAAGGCCTTGGCGCGTGTGGGGACCACTCCGCAGAAGCCAGGAGGAAAGTGAGGCCCAGACAGGGAAGAGGCTCTCCAGCCCACAGCAGAGGAGCTGGTGGCATCAGGACTGGAAGCTACAGCTCCCATCCTGTTCAGTCACTCAGCAAACATGGCCTCAGCCAGACCGGGGACTTGGCCTCCCCCTGCACGAGGCAGGCCTGGGCTCAGACAGCCTGGGGACTGTGAGATAAGTGATGTAGGAAGGACTGGTGGTGTCTGCAGAGGGTGGCTACACCAGAGGAGAGTCCATGCTGCCGAAGATTTGGCAACAGAACAGCACCAGGCCAGGAAGGGGTCACTGGGATTCCTCCTGGAAGACGGGAACAGGCTGCCTGGCCCCTTGCTCTTCATTCCTCTACAGTCTTCTTAGCATCCTATATGGACCACCAGGCTCGTGTCCTTCGTAGGCCACTTCCCAGGTGCCCAGGCTACACCTCACCTTATCCCTTCCAGTTGCTCCACTCGGCCCTGAACCCAGCCCCTGACTCCATCGCCTGACACAGGGCAGCTGGCTCTCCGTGGCCACAATTCCACCCCACCCCACCCTGGTTCACTCTCCAGGCCTGGCCCAGGCTCTGCCCAACCTTGCAGCCCCCAGTTCTGCCCCTGCACCCCCAGTTCTGTTCTCCAGGCCCCTCCCACCATGCCCTCTCATCTCCTTTCCAAACAGGAACAGAGGCTGTGGCACCAGGCCACTGGGTCTCAGTGGCCCCGTGCATTGTCAGTGGTGATGAGTGGTACCTTTGGCCTCGAAGCCACAGGCTTGGAACAGAGGCTCCAGCACGCGTGCTAGCCGTGCAGCCTGGCCCGCCAATGGGCGCCTCTGGCTCCAGTGTCTCATTTGAAGAGTGGAACAGTGACACCTCCCTGACAGGCAGGATTAACAAGCTGCTGGCATGTGCCTGGCATAGAGTCTGACCCACAGGAGATGAAAAATAAACATTTGTTCAGTGAACGTACAAGGAGTGGGCTCGCAGCAAATGTTTCTGCTGTTTGCTTGGGACAGCAGACGGCCACTTAGCATTTGTGGGACCATCACATGCTGCCACATGCTGCTCAGCAGGGGAGTTATGGGACATACCTGTGCCTCAGAAAGGTATTCCAGTTACCAGGGGCAGAAGCCAAAGGAGCAGGGAGGAGGTGGTCAGACGCTACATGAGAGAGGAAGGGGCCCGAAGGGGCCTGGGCAGACTGTGGACAGCAGGAGACTGACTAGAGACACTCAGGAGCAAAAGGAATGGCACCCAGACCCAGCACCCTCACTACCCCGACTGGAAGAGGGGAAAAAGGAGAAAATGTCCCCTGACATGGATGAGACGTAGAATGGAGAAGAAAAGCAAATTTAGGGCTGTGGGCAATAACATGATAAAATGGTGCTTGGTTAGTAGAGTGTTGAGAGGGTACTTATAAGGAATTCAAGGTGAGCTATAAGTGGGGTACAATGTATGTGTCACCAAATGTACCCCTTCTCCAGCATCAAGACACTCTAACAACAACACTAGTAAATAGTTTTCTGGCACCGAGATTTCTTTCAAGCATTGCATGTACTTCGACAAATGTAAGCCCCAAAAACCCTTTGTGGAAAGTACTATTACTATCCTTTGACAGATGAGAACTTGAAGCCTGGAGAGATGATATCATCTTTCCCAAGTCATTAGCAAAGCAGAAACTGGAGTCAGTTGCAAATAATGTCTATTAAGCACCTATTACATGTGTGGTCCTTTCATATTTATAAGCACTTTGTGTCTGGCACAAAGCAGGTTATATATAAATGCTTGCTACTGCAGGACAGAGTTTCCCTTAGATGTCCCGAAGAGGTCTTCCCCTGCAGTGTCACTTTGGTGTGTGGACAGTTTTGAGCTGATGTTGATGGAGACCCTACAGACCCAGGAGACGCTTTATCACTTCCTTAACTACCCAGAGTGCACACACTGGAGATATTACTCAGCACTGGAATTTTTGCCTGAAATAACCTCTCTAATCTGTCTATATTGCAGGGCAAACATGTAATTACAGGCACCTGGTCTTCATGTGAATCCCCCTCCTCTCTCCTTGAAGCCCCAGACGCTATCCCCTTCCTGAGCTCAGGATGTATCCCATGACTTTGCCCCATTTGTTCTAAAATCTACAACCATGTAGCTCCCCTTAACAAATTACATGTGCTCTTTTTTTCCTGCTAATCTGTCAGATGTGAATTTGATTGTTTGACTAGTCCAAGAAGAACCCAGAGGGGTAGGTAGAAATTTCCTCTGCACCCTGACATTACGTAGGTGATGACGATAACTATATTTGTGATGGTGATGAGGAAGATGATAGCAGAGATGGAGGTGGGGCTGTGCTGACTCAAACTCGCTTCTCTAGTTTGATCTGACATGCAAGGAGAGAGGGATCAGTGTCCCCTAACTGAGGAGACTGAGCACAGTGGATGGGAGCTCACAGCAGGAGGAGCTGCACACGGGTCCCACAAGCCAGCAATATCCTATGCCGTGTTTCCTCGTGTTCTAAAACAGGAGCACCCACAGCACCCTACTCATAACCCTCCCCCAGCAAATAAACTGCCACCACTCTGTCCTTCTCCCACAGGGGCTGGCATGCTGGGGCTTTTTTTCCAGCCCTGTAATTTGGGACCCAGGCATTGCCAGAGGATGAAAGCCATCTCTCCTTCTTGCCAACACGAGGCAGTTACCCTGACAGGCAGATGAAGGAAGTCTGCACTGCCTCCACCACCACATGCATGCTCTCTGAATCCACTGCAGACAAAGCCTTCTCTTTATCTTACCGCCTCCCTCCCTGCCTGCCATTCAAGTGCTGCGAGATTTCCTTTCCAGTAGGAAGTGGAGGCTGGAGAGAGTAGAAAGCCAGCCCGACAGGAGGGAAAACAAAAACAAAAACAAAAACGCACTAAGGGACAATACTGAGTCAGGGCCAAGACTTAGCCCTATTGTCAAAGCGACAACTCATTAATTAAAACAGTGATGTGTGGGCTGTGTGGGGCACCACCGCCTCTGAAGAGCCACCACCCTGTTCCCCAAGGCAGCATCTGCAGCCAGTGCCGCCAGTGCATCTGGGAGCCTGTGGTGATCACAAGGGCCGTGCACACTCCTCTTCGGAGGTATTCAGGAGGATTCAGAAACTCTGACTCCACCTAAAAGCTGGCAGTGTCCAGGCCCAATGCCTCCACAGAGCTGATTCAGGGAAACAGGCGGGTCCAGGGCCCCCCTCGGGCTCAGAGACTCTCCCTCCTTTAGAAGCTTGGGAGGTGCTGCTCATGCGGGTCAGACTATAGTCGGAGCCCCTCAGCCAAATGACAAATGCTCAGTTCCTTCCTTCCAGGGGATGGAGCAGGAGAGGGGGCTCCTGAGGATGGCCAGACTCCAGAAATAGGGAAGAGCAGGGCCACGGTTCGGTTCGCCCACTACTTCTCCCCCAGAAAAGAGAACCCTGTGTGACCGAAACAGGGACTATGAAGAAATGAGTCTCTGGATCCTGCTTTTCTCATCAGTACGAGATGACTGAATTACAAGTCACTGCTCAGCCCTCATCTACACAGACCCTGCAAGCACTTGCTACTAGGAAGCAGAACTTCCCGCAGCGGAGGGAACTCTGAGGCCCTGTGCCGGATGACCAGGGATGTGGCACAGAGATGACCACATGCCGTTGATCAACTCAGACTGCAGGAAGAAAGAGACCACTAACAAGAGCGGCCCTGTGCCTGACGAGGGTGTGACAGCCGCCTGTCATGAGTGAGGTCTTAAGAGAAGTTTTGAAAGACCAGAGTTCTGGCTCTTTCTTGAAACCAGCCAACATGGCTGGCTGAGGCAGTCCCCCAGGGCTAACCCCTCCACATTGCCACCATCCGCCCTTCTTCTCAGACCCTGTGGCATACCCCCACCCTCCAGGCTCCAGCCACAAAATGATGCCTTCTCCTGTCTTTCCTTTATTTGCTGAGAAAAGTGACCCCTGGCTCCCAGCTCCTCAATGAGGGTGCCTGCTTAGGAGCACAGACTCTGGGAGCTGATTGGCCTGGGTCTGAGACCCACCTGAGTCACCTACAAGCTACGTGGCTTCAGGCCAGCTGCTGAGTGTATCTCAGCCCAGTTTCCTCATCTACCAGCTGGGCCTGGAGTATAAACACACTGTCTGCTCACAAGGAGGTGCCTTGGTCTCGCCCTGCTCTCCCACTGCCCGCACTGCCCCCACACCCCCTTTTTCTTGGCTGACTCCTGATATCATTCATATCTCAGGTGAGACCCCCATTTCTACCATGAAGAGTCCCTGACTTTCCAAGCCTGGATGGATGCATCTTCATGTCCCCTGTCATGTGACTTAGTGACTTGGCAACAATGGCCCTTGACTCCTCTGCAGTCCCATTAGTGTCTGAGTGCCTTAACAGGAGTTTTGTTTCAGTAGCTCATTTGCTTTAAGGTCCTCAGGTTACAGGTTACATTTATCATATCCAAGGAGATAAATGACTTACCAAGGTCACATGGCTAATTAGAAAGTGACGTATGGACCAATGCCCTGGCACATTTACATAAGGACTGAATTTTAACAAGTCCATCTGTGCCTTAACTCAAAACCTCAGTGACCAGTCCTCCAGACCCCACTGGTAGATGAGGAAGACTCTTAATAAAATTGGGGAGGGATTGTTGGCTGAAGAAGGGACTTTTGATGGGGAAATAGCTTACAGATTTGTGAGATTCTCTGGTCCTACAATAGAGCAGGAGATGTTAGCCTGTCCTGCCATGTCCCCTTTGCCAGGCCCGTGCTGGACCTTTCCTACCTGCTCTCTCTCTTGTCACTATACTCCTGTGCAGAGGGATCTGGGCTCATGCCCATGTCTTCTGAGGACCAGGAAGCTCGGGCTTTGCCCAAGGCTGCAGCCAGAAACACTGAGACTCAAATTTGGCGCTTAACACCTCTCAGGAGGGCAGGGTCGCTTCCCTCCTGTTGGGCTAGACCTGAGTCCTGTGCTGCCAATGGAAGGGACCCCACTTTGAAGCAGGCCTGCCCCAGTCTCCCCCTAGGGAGGGGTGACTTGCTCCAGGTCACCCAGTCAGTCGCTCCCAGCACCTGGACTAGGCCATAGAAGAAGGGCGCCAGCAAGTCCAGATGGAGGCCAGTTGCTTTGTGGTCAGACGGATACTGGGGAAGGCCCTGCTGCTTCCCCATCAAAAGTCCCTTCCTCATCAATAAAATGGGGCAATGGTCTCCGCAGTACGTGAGCTAAGCGCTGTAGGATAACACCTGGCCTCCCTTTGTCTCCTTTGTGTCTGAATAGCATGAGGAGTCTGAGCTGAGTTCTCCCACGTCTGCACTCAGGCTCTCCAGAGAGAGGTTCCAGTGTCTTTTCTCTTGTTGTAATGGAGCATGGTGCCGCTGCACACAGTTTCCCAAGCACATCATCCGCAGGATGGTTCTGCGCTTAGAATCTTCTCACAGGCGCTGGAAGCTCCAATTCCCTGGGCTGCCCACTGTTTCTTGTGGGGGAGACAGGAACGTCTGAACACACCCTGAATAGATGCCCCCGGCCTGCTGACGCAGTGTGGCCAGGCCCAGGGAGCCTTCCCTGCTCTTGCCTCTGGCCAGCCTTGCGCAGGGGGTTTCCGGGAGGCCTGGAGTAGGATTTCAACATCTTGAGCTGGAGGTCACATGCGTTGCGCAGCGGTTGGCGAGCGGGGATCTCCAGGAAGCCAGGCGATTTCAGAGAAGCCCTTGGAACTGGGGGGGGACTTGGGCCAGAGCCTGGTGAGGCAGAGAAGCTGTCAGCCTGGGGGCGGGGGCAATCTCGCAGACCTGTCCTTGCAGGGGCAGAGGTAGCAGTGGGACAGTGTGTCCCGGGGGCCACCCACCGAGCACTGGGCACAGGTGTCCCCTTTCCCTGGGAACCATGCCCCCCAAGGAGTCTGAGCAGTGTGCCCAGTGCCTGAAAGAACCGGGGTTCCTGCACCCTGTCGGTCTCCCACGGAAGGAAATCTGTCTGCTTCTTCAGCACCCACCTCCAACCCCAGGGCACCCCAGCCCACCTAAGGTTTACAAAGCACTTCCCAGCACTGGCCCCCGGGCTTGCAGATGACCTTGGAGAGGCCACAAGACAATCATGCCCACTGAACAGATGAAAAATCCAAAACAAGCAGAGGCCTCAGAGGCCGTGCGACTGGCTTCAGGCCAAGCCCCAGGCTCCAGCCGCCTGCCCGGGTCACTTCAGAGAGAGAAGAGCAACGGCGCACTGAGAGTGACACCGTATCCACATGTGCATGACAGATGCTTCCGCAGGTTTTCACAGCCACCCCAACATCCCGCCACGGGCAGCTCCCTCCCACCCACCACCGTGGCGCACGTGGGAAGCTGTCTCATGCTTGTGTTAGAGATGCCAGAAGGGGATCCGAGAGTTAAAGTCATACAGCTAAGAAGTGACAGATCCAGGACTCACACCTAGATCCTCCAGCTTCCCCCACGTGCGGCTCACCAAGCCACGCTGATGGCCAGAAGACAGGATGGAGACAGGGGCCCAGTGACGGCGTGGTCCTGTGCCCTGCGCTTCTTGAAGGTAGAGAGATAAAGACCCGCCAGGAGCAGGGCAGATGAATACTCTCAGGGGGCAGGACCACTGAGGACACCCCCACCATGTGTCCCGCCATCACCACATACAGCTACACCTGGCGAACCTGGAGTGGTGGGAGAGGAGGGGACAGAACTCGGGAAGCACCACAGGCTCTGGAATGCCACTACCTGCTTCTCTCTCCAGTCTGGCAGGCTGAGCCCACGACAGCATTTTACAATGCCAAGAGTACATAACATGGGGAAAACGAGCGGTACAGGCAGCTTGGCCCCCGGCAATCTGTCCTTCTCATTCATTTGTTGATTTTACAAATATTCATCAGCAGCCCTCATGGCACAGGTCTGGGCCAGTGGCTCTCAGATCTCGTCCCTCATCCATGCTGATAACCACGTGGAAGGCCCTGCTCTGTGCCGAATGCCACACAGATACGGAGGAGGCAGAGAGCCGGCAAAATGTGGGTGTGAGCGCCATAGGAGATGCCTGTCTAATTTCTCAGATATCTCAAGGAGGCAAGGAGGCTCAGAGAGGGAGAGTGGTTTGCTCCAGATCACACAGCTGGGACAGGGAGGAGGGAGGAGCTGCGGCAGGAGCACAGATCTGTTTGCCTTCAAAGGAGACAAGCGGCCTCTTCTCTTTCCTTCTTCCTTGTCCCCCAGCGCTTTCCCCTTCTCAGACCCCTCCCCGCAGCTAAAAGGGTTGGAACTGGAGGCGCAATGGAACAAGAGACAGGAGAAGGGGAGCCCGCCTGTTCTCCACCCCTGCATTCTCTCCAGTGGAGTCTGGGTCCCACGCTGTCTTTCCGTGATGGGGAGATCTCACTCCCACAGCCCCGACCACCTCTGCTCCCGCCCACCTGGTCGCCCTGAAGCTGCACTATCTGGGCCCCACAGCGGAAACGATCCAGGTTCTTCACTCCTCACGGGACTCCTTGACTGGAGCCTTTGCCAGCCTTTGTCACCCCGGGAGCTAACCCACAATGAGGGTGAGTCACACTGAGAGTGCAGCCACACGCATCTGCTGTCTGAAGAAGTGCCGCCTCTCCGTCTGCTTTCCTGCGCGCTGGGGAGGGCCGGGGGCTCCAGAAAGGAACAGTCTGGTTTTGATTCTGGTGCAACTACTGATGGTGTGTCTTCGTGCTCCTTGTCTGAGCAGCTTAAACTTCCTATTTTGTCAAATGTGGGGCTACTTTGAAAACTGAAAGTCATGATGTCTGTTGAATGCCAGGTGCATATAGGTGCTCAATAAATCTTAGCTCATCCTTCCTACTATCTAAGATGTACAAAGAGGACTGAGGACCGGGGCAGTTGTTTCCAATGATCAGTCAAGCAAAATGAGAGAAAATGTTCTGATTCTTGACTTCATTTGTGGGAAGACAAACAAATACTCTTTAGAACTGATCTTGACAGGTGAATTGGTATCATTAATTTGGTACCATCTTGAATTGGTCCCTGAATATATCTGATCTCTACAACCAGAAGTTTCATGTGGGGCTGCCACCAAATCTTATCAGTCTATTCATCCATCCAGCCACTCACCCGCTCATCAATTCACATATCTAGTCAGGCAGCCATTCCTCCATCGCACCATTCATTCATCCCACCTTCCTTCCTTTCTTCCTTCCCTCCCTCCCCCTCCCCTTGCTCCCTTACTCCCTCCCATCCTCCTTTCCTTTCTTCTATCCATCAACGCAACTATACTCACATCCAACATTTGAAAACCTACTGTATGCCATCCACAGTAGGAGCTCTAAACAAAAAGGATCTTCCAAAGCTTCCACAGACCTACTGCTGTTGGCTTAGTCCAACACCACAGGCTGTCAGCAATGACTTTTCCACTGATTGGATATGGAAAAATGAGAGCTGCCTCCCTTTCCAGAGTCTGGCTTCCTCCACGTTGCCTTTCGTCTGTTCCATACATGAGTCTCCTGGTGAGTGAGTTTCATGTGAATAATTATTCCTCACTGAGCAAGTTTCAATAAAGTGCGTATCACTGATGCACACACACATATACCCCTGGTCTCCTTGCCCCCATTTTAATGGTGTGCCCATGTGAAAATAACTGTGAGGGATCTGAAGCTGATTCTCATTACTCTCTATTTTCTCCCTCCTGGGTCAGTGTAATGCTTTCCACATAGGAAATATCTCCTCCCTCTATCAAATCATCTTAAATTATTTTCAACATAGCATAACTCCCTGCCTAGGATTTCCAGTTTCTCTGTGCTTGAAAGCACAGTCTGTGAAGCCAGGCTCCTGGGGTTCAAATTCATCACTAACTGTGTGAATAGGATGCTAAACATCTTTGTGCCTCAGTTTCACTATCATGGGAATCAATAATGAATCCATCTCATAGGGTGTCTGTGAGGATTAAAGGAGAGCATGCTGTGCTTCTAATGGACGGCAGCGCTCTATCCTGAGGGGATGTTTAGCTCTAAGAGGGCGTTCTGGGGGTTACAATGTCTGGGATGGGGCATCGGAAGGGTTGCCACTGACAACAGGGTACAGAAACCAGAGACACTAAACCTTCCAACATGCCACACATCTGTACAATAAAGAACTGCCCCTCAAAACGCCATCTGTCCCCCCACTAAGGAATTCTGTATGAAAAGTACCTCAGCAGGGTCTGGCACGTGACAGATGCACCACACACGAGCTGCGACTTATTTGCTGTCCTCCAGACCCCACCATGTGAGCTCCAAGAGAACAGAAAAGGACCTGTGTGTCTTGTTCCGAGCTGTCAAATCTCCAGCACCAGGGACAGGGCCCAATGTACTCAGACGCTGCGTGAGTGAACAGCTAATAAGTGAAAGAATGCTAAGTGTCCAGTCACTAGCTGGTGGATGGCTATTTTGTAAAACAAGTCAATACCAATCACATGGTGTATTTGCTGAGCAGCCCCAAACTGCAGGACAAGGGGGAATGGAGGGACAAACTGCCCTCTCTGCATGTCTAGTCCTTCCTTTGTTCAAGGCCTGAACCTGCTGGAGATGACCCCTGGGGACACGAAGCTGTCCTTCACTGATGAATACTATCTGATTTTTCATAAAGACGCTCCTCTTCTCCACCACCAGAATGTGGGGTAAGGCCCATCTTACTTTCTTCTCTGTTCCCTTTCTGTACAGGGAACTTGAACTTCAGTAGGGTTCAGTAGCTATCTGAAGGTTACATTGTCTCCCCTGGATGACAGGTGTGTGATCAGTTACCTTCACGTGAGTGAATACCACCTGATCAAGCAGAATGCTTGGGAAACAAAAGGGAGGGGGCCAAAGGGAGGGGCTTCCAGAATGTTCTGAGCAGGAATGGATTAACCAGAAAACTCTATTTAATCCTTGTCAAAAATGTTTCCAGCCTTAGTCCCCTCTCCTTGGTAACACAAAGAAAAGATGAGGCAGCCTTTTGAAATACATGTGCCTACTGTATATAGGGGAAGTGCTGAATAAAACCAAGTCCCTCATTCTGGAGGCTCCCAGTCTTTGGGAAGACAGCCATGATCTGGGTGTGCTGGCTGCATAGATAAGAAGAAGAGCCATTAGATTATATCAAATAATTCCCTAGATTTCTCTCTGTTTGGGGGCCAAATGTCTAAAGGAGCTAAAATTCTTGAATTTAGCTGGGTTTTCTTGTTGGTTTTGCTTTTGCTTTTATGCAAATTCTATCCAACAGGTGGTACTGGTCAGTCAGATCTGGTTAAGCATGGTTTTATAGGGAGCCTTCATGCAAGGAAGGAATAAGAAAGCCCATGCCGTCAAGGAGCATATGCCCCAACATCTACGTATCTAAGCTGCCAGGTGCTGCCAAGAAAGCCAAGCTTTGCTTGAGCATGACAGGCGGGGAGTGTGGAAGGTGGGGCGGGGTGGCTGAGGACAGTCTCTCTGATCAGGCACCATGTCAGCAGAGGCAGGAAGTGAAGGAGCCTGCAGTAAGGATTCCAGAAGAGCTTCCACCACAACCTTATAGACTGTGATTCTGGAAGGTGCTGGGCTCTGGCCACAAGCTGGTGGCCTCAACACTACCAACGGAGAGAGACAGTATCTTGCCCTAAATTTCTTCTTTCTGTTGACTTTCAGACAAACGACTTAGAGACAGCAATTTCTTTCCATCCCCTCGCCACTCTCATATGATCAAAATTCCTCCTTATGTCTACTTTAGTTTGGCATGTTCCAACCCAGCTCTCTCTTCATACTTTCCCCCTTGGGAGGTGGAGCTCAGGGAGTTGCCTGTGCGGGATATCACTGTGATGAAGCTCTTGAACTTCTGCACCAAAGCAACCCTGAACGGGGAGGATACTAGAAGGCTTCCCTCATGGAGATCCAGGGACATCACTCAAAATGGTCACACACACTGAAATGTCTTTAGTTAACCATTTTCTTCTTAAAATTCAGGTGCATATAAAGTCCTACTTCCTACCTATGCACATATCTATCTGTCCATGTGATAAAGTACACACAGTTCTTCAAATGAAAGATGAGCAAAGTCTGTGCTGTGGTTCGCTAGACCTCTGGTACTTTGCCCTGGGGTCATGGACACCCACATTTGAGAAGCACAAAGCAGAGGAAACCTCCGGCCTGGCTTTATAATAGCAACCTGCTATGGACAGACTATGTGTCTTTTATCGAGCAAAGGAAGAGTCATTGTGGTTCTTGGTCTCCCTTTCTAGAAAGCTCATGTCTCTGAAGACCCCAGTGGGGGACAGCATGATGTCTACCACTAACAGCCTGAACAGGCCTGGGAAGAAAGTTCTGGCAGAGGTTCTCCCCTCTCTACCAGAGGGGACACAATAGACCCCCTAAGAAGGGACGTGGCAACTATTTCATAGGTCCCCTACCCAAGGTTTCCACAATTACCAGTAGATTCTAGATCTATTACTTAGTTAGCATGGTGCTGGGCACATAATAATTCTCAACCAGTATTGTTGAATGAATAAATAAATAAAAGGTGAGTGAATGAATGGCTACGTCACAAATAACTAGCAAATGCCTCCAATCTAGATGGTTTAAGGTCGTTTCTGGTTCTGACTAGCATATTTGAACTCCTTCTGTTCCCGTTCTAAATAAATGACTTGATGCACTGCCTGTTGGTCCCATGGTTTCTCGCTGTGGCTAATGCAGTAAAAAGAGCCATAGATTATAAACCACTAATCGTATTTAGACAAAAATCATCTTCTACAAAAACAACAGTAATAATGGGTACCACATGCCCGGACCTCCACTAATCACCTCACATCCATTATCCATTTACTTCTCATGCCAGCTTTCCATCAACTCTGTTTTCAGATGAGAAACCAAGGACTTTGAAGGTGACATATTTGCTAAGGAAAAAGGCCAAATCTGTGGCTCTGATGTCCTTACTTTCTGCTCTCTGGCCGTGGGAGGCAAGGGCAAGGGGACTTGTTCCTTCTCCCATGCTCCTGGGCATGCTCCTCCCAATAAGAGGAGTCTAGGGGTGTAGCATGGTTTCTGCCCATAAATTTGGATGGGACAGTGATGCTTCTGTCCAGGGGAGTTACACATGGAGTTTGGACTCCAGTGGCTTCTGACTCAAGGTATCCAAGGTTGTGACCAGATCCCATGGGGGTGATGGCACTAAGCCAACCCAGTGGGGACTATAGCAGACACTGTCAGGGCTCTGGCCCTCCTATAGGACTCCCTTGTCACTTCCCGCCCTCCACAGCCAGCCCTGTATCTCCGTCACAGGGATGGACTCTGCCTGTGTGCGCTGAGGGCGGGAAGTGCCTGTGAACTGGTGTGCCACCACCCAGAGGCCAGCTCTGAACTAACGGCTGACATCTGCAGGTCTAAATACCCTGGTCCCTTACAGACACCTGCAGAGGAGGTCACAGAAAGTCAGGCAAGGTGAGCGTGTGGCCTGGTGCAGTGACATCACTCCTGGGCCAGGAGTGTGCTAGAACTGAAATCATCCCTGAGTGGACATCGGCTCAATCGTTATGGACAGCGGTATGGATGGTCTTCAAAAAATTGAGACTGGAAATTCCATTTGATCCTGTCACCCACTACTGGGTGTTTACCCGAAATACACAAAGCACTCATTCACAGGAATATATACCCCGATGTTTACTGCTGCTTTACTCAAACAGACAAGAACTGGGAACCAGCAAAGTGCCCACTGATGGATGGGCAGGTGAAAAAGATGTGGTACTTGCACACAGCAGAACACAGCACAGTCCTACAAGGATGCAAGTCTGACAGGCACTGCAACGCGGACGGAACTCGAGGGCACGATGCTACGTGAAATAAATCAGGAGAGAGAGAGAAACACTGGATGATCTCATTCACGTGTGGACGGTAAGAAAGAAAGCTAACAGACAGACAAATCAGAAACCAACCTTTGGACATTGACAACAGAAAAAATTACCAAAAAAGGGAGGGGGGGGTGGGAACAAGTGGTGGCGGGACACAATGGTGGAGAACTTTTGGTAGCACAGCGGTGGGTGTGCTGTGCTGGCATATATTTGATGAACAGCGAACTTGCACATCTAAGCTTTATATGTGTGTGTGTCTGTATATATAAAATCAAAGTTGCCTCAATAAAAATTGAAAGGAATAAATCACTCCTTAGCCCTCTCGAGTGGGTGCCATGATCCCATTTGCTGATGAGGAAACCGAGGGCTGCAGCCCAGGAGAGGCAGCAGCAGGGTGTGAATTCAGGTCTGTCTGTTCCAGAGCTTGCGCGGGAGAAAGGAAGGAGAGGGGTAAGAAGCGGCACTGTGATATGCAGACCTCAGGGTCAGGATGAGAAGAGGGAGGGGAGAGAGGATGTGATGAAGTAATGAAGAAGCTTCCCTACAGCTTCTGAGCTGCCAGCTTTGCTCATCAGACCCAGGGCCAATGAAGGCGAGGGACCCTGGCCCAGCAAGACATGTGATCCTGAGAACACATGGGGCCAACCCGGGCCTGGAGGGTACAGGACACCCGCACACTGGGACCTGACCGAACCAGCTTCCCCATGCACCCACTGTGCTGCCAGCCACCCAGGACTTCATCTGACTGCTGCCCACCTCCAAAGCTATCGGTAAGTGCCACCCACGCCGCTGGCAGCAGGGTGAGGGAAGGGGAAGAAGCCATTATTTTTCCCCTGACTATAAAAATAGTACATACTGTGAAATTTCAGAAAGTATTAAATAAAACATAAACAAGACTTATACTCCCACCTTGGAGATTATCAGTGTTCAAGCTCTTATTCTTTCTGGTAGACCCTTTTCTATGCCTAGACACAGTTTTTATATGTCTGCTAGCTGCACGGTGCATTTATCAATGTTGCTATCAGTGCCTTTTCAAGTTATTGAATGCCCACCTATGCCACCAGCTTTAATAGCTGCATGATACTGTGTGATATAGATTGACCACATTTTATGTAAGTAAGCCCTCACAGCTGGACTGTTCCTGGATTACACCAAACCTGCTGGAATGAACATCTTTAAGACAGTTCCTTTCTGGGAGCCGACTGAAAACATAGATTTAAAAAAAAATCTTCTTTAAAGGGATATCATTTTCTTTGACCCAGGGATTCCAGGCATCTGCTCACCCTAAGGGATTAGTCCATCTGCTGAAAGAACGCTGCTGGCATGGTGGCCCCGAGGACTGAGGACCTGGGCATGTCAGCCACACGGGGACCAAGGCAGAAATGGATGGATGCTTCATTCCTGAGGCTGGGGCCAGGGCCGGCCTGTGGTTTCACTGTGAACATTACTTGTCTTTTTGTGCTGAGTGCCTGGCATGGAGCTGGCACTTAAATGCTGAACAGAGGGTGAGGTCGATCTCCAATGTAAGCTGACAGTTCAGTTAGAAGTCAGAATAGAGGCTGATTCGATGCCAAGACTCAGGTCCACTGGCTGAGCTCCTCTGGCTGAGAACAAGGGGGCCCTCAGCTTCAAGGAAAGCAAACGATGGGACCAGGGGCCAGACAGGTGAACAGCAGCCCTGGCTTGATGGACAAGTGACACAGAAACTAGCTGCATCCCTGCTTTCCCCCTCAGTATGAAGAAGCCATTCATTCCCTTCTTTCTGCCTACTTCCTTCAAGTGCTGAATGAGCAACTGGTTCACCCCTCTGTAAAATGCCATCAGGGAGGTGACATTTGAATACGGAATTTAGACTAAGATCATCTTCTTCATCATCATCACCACCATCATCGTGATCATCATCATCATCACAGCAACAATAAGGGCAAAATACTTACTGAGTATTACCTGCCAGGTCCAAGCACTTCAGTTATATTTACCTCCTGCTAACTCCATGGCACAGATGCTCACACTGCCACCATTATAAGAGGGATGCTCAGCGCTGAGAGGCCACACAACTAGTCCACTCTACTGCTGGGATCTAAATGCAGAAGCCGCCTTCTGAGCATGTAATGCTCAGGATAGTAATGCTACACATTTGATGTCCACACCAGCTGGGAACTTGGGGATGGTCATTTAGCCTCTTTGAGACTGGTGGTCCCTTTTCCGTGAAAGGGGGATATGGACTGCCAAGGAATCTCTGTGGGCTGATGCACGCAGAGCGACTGGAATGCTGTGAAGCTCTCAATTCGCACAGAGCCTGGTTCTCCAGGCAGAGAAGACAAGATAGGAGCAATAAATGAGGGGATCAGCCTTCAGCACAGCCCAATGTCCACACGCAGGTGATGCTCCCCCACTCAGCACACGCTCCCCTTCTCTTCTCTGTTCAGGTCAGACACAGAATGAGGAGTCTCTGTTTTCGGTTGTGCCAGGGATTCCTTACAACCTTTCAACATGCTCTAGACAGTCAGTGTGTGTCACCAGCTGGAAGGTATGGGTCTACAAGGTTGGTTTGAAAGGTGTGACTTCTCACTGGACACTGCTGGTCAGGGTGGGTCACCCTCTGGCACCGCGACTGGCCATTCACCCAACCCCTCTTGCAGTCCCTGTCCTTCCTAATGGTGGGGGTGGGGGCTTAGCAAAGGCTAAGAACTCAGGAGAGCATTCCTGACCAGAGGGCTTTTTCAGACTTCTTCTGGGTTTCAAGGGTTCTCTGAAAACTTTTAAGAAATAATGAGCGTGTGTGTGTGTGTGTGTGTATGTGTGTGTGTGTATGAAAGACAGAGAGAGAGTGTGTGTGTGAGAGTGTGTATGTGTGTGTGTGTGTGTATGAAAGACAGAGAGTGTGTGTGTGAGAGAGAGAGTGTGTGTGTGTGTGTGTGTGTGTGTGTGTGTGTGTGTGAGAGAGAGGATAAAAGAGACATTCTCAGGACAGGTTTGCAGCTATAGCTGTCAACACCGCGGCAGTGGGCTCCTTAATATATAAGAACATTTAGAAATGCTATAATCAAGTGATCTCCCCACGGAATGCCATTACCCAAGTCAGTCGTGTGCTCTCTGGGACCGAGTGGTTCCCGTATGGAACAGAGCTCACCTTTGCCCTACACAGCCCTAACTCACTTTGTCTTGTTAAGCAATGTGATCTTGGAAAAACTCTCTTGTCTTTCTGGCTCCTGTTCCCTCATCTGCAAAATTAAGAAATTGACCTTGTGAGTGGCTTTCAGCACTCTGAGGTGCTCCAGGGGCGACAGGAAAAAGTTGTGGCATGCGGTGGGGGAGGAAAATCGTCCAACCAGAGCAGCCCTGGCTCTCCTAGAAGATACATGAGCTATTACTCAAATGGCTCTGTAGCAGAAAGCCAAAATCCAAACGAAGCCTCGGCACAACTGATTGCTCAGGTCTTTTCTGGCGCGGGGTCTAGGCTCTGACCTGGGTCAAGGGATTCTGGGTCTTCTTTAGTCCTAAGAGGCAGTCGAAGCTCATGATTAAGAGCCAGAGGACTGGGGGACTCTGGTTCTATCTACCACTTACTAAGCATCATGAGCTCAAGGTGTTGCCTAAAGCCTCCTGCTTCTTCACCTATAAATGGTACCACCTATCTCACTGGGTCATTATGATGATAAAACAAGCTAACACAAGAAATAATAAGTGTTGGAGCAGTTGCAGAGAAAAAGAAGTCCTTATGTATTATTGGTGGGTCTGTAAATTGGTGTAGCCACTACGAAAAACAGTATGGAGCTTCCTCAAAACATTAAGAACAGAATTACCATATGACCCAGAAATTCCACTACTGGATATTTATCTGAAGGGAACAAGAACATTAGCTTGAAAACCCATGCTCATTGCAGAATTATTTACAATAGCTGAGATCCGGGGGCAGCATAAGTGTCCATCGATGGATGAGTAGATAAAATAAAAGTGCTGTGTTGTTACAGCGAATACTATTCAGTCATCAAAAAGGAAAGCTTGCCAATTGTGACATGGATGGACCTCGAGGGCACTATGCTAAGTGAAATAAGTCAGAGAAGGGCAAATACTGTACGATTCCACTTACCTGTGGAATCTAAACGAAACCCGAGCTCATAGATACAGAGAGCATAGTGATGGCTGCCAGCAGTGGAATTTGGGCGAAATGGGTGAAGAGAGGCAAAAGATGCAAACTTCCAGTTACAAAATAAATAAGTCCCATGATGTAATGTCCAGCTTGGTGACTACAGAAAATAATGCTATGTTTGACACATATATTCCATATGTTTCAATAATACTGCATTTTGAAATACTGAAAGTGGCGAAAAGAATGAATCTTACAAGTTCTCATCACAAGAGAAAATACTGGTTACTATCCGTGGTGATGAATGCTAATTAGACTTGCTGTGCTGATGATTTCACAATATAGACACAGGTTGAAGCATGACATTGTACATCTGAGATGAAGGTAATGTTACAAGTCGATTACAGCTCAATTAGAAACCACCTTATAAATCTCAAACATCTCACCAGACACACAGTGAGCACTTACAAGAGTTAGTACTTACTCTGCCCCAGATTGTAACGTGAGGCATCAGCTGTGGAAGTTAATTAATAAAAGACAGTTGAATAAAAGGCAGGGTGAAGGAACACATTTACAGAGTCTAAAATTCTATGAAAAGGTCAACACCACTGAGAGCATTAGGCCAGGGAATCTGAAGTCTAGGTATGTACGTGAGGCACCTGGGAATCTCGTGAAAACACAGAATCCCTGTACATGTATGTCCAGGATGGAGCTGGGTCTCTGCATTTGTAAGTTCCCAGGTGGGGTCAAGGCTGCCGGATCACAGCCTTGTCTAGACCTCACTAAGCAGCAAGACTCTGTTCTGCGACTGATCATATTCCGGACTTGGAAACTTTGCACTTGCCGTTAGCAAATCACTCAGGACTCTGGGAAGCACTGGTCGGTGGGTGCTCATCAGCCTCTAGGCCAACAAGATCAGAAGACTCTAGTACTGGGTTGTTTGGCACTGATACAGGAATCAGTGGAAACCCGCAGTTTATACCTGGGCCCTATCCTGCCTTGCTGCCGGGCAAGTCCCTCCCTCTGTCTCAGACACAGTGTCTGCATTTGTCATGTGAGGTCAGCAGCGCCCAGCCCTCAGGGGCCACCAGGACTGACTGAGATGCCATGACGGGCCTACAGGTTGGTTTCCAAGCTCTCCTCTTCACCCCTTGAAATCTTCCTCAGAGGGAAACTGACAAGCATTATTGTTTGCATAACGGCCTGTAAGGGGACTGGAGGGGAAGTCGCAGGCTAAATTTAGCAAGTGATTACACCCCCTCAGCCGAGGCTCAGCCCACGCATTTCACCATGAGTAGGTGCCTTTCTATATTTACCTTCTGCCTGCACCTCCCACTTGAGCTCTGACATGAAAACCCCTGGAGGATGTGGCGAGGAGGGAAGGGAAGTTCACAGAGCGAGATCAGGGTCTGATATCACATGAGCCGCAGCTGCACCTTCAGGTGTGTGTTCTTCCTGGAAGAAACCAGAAAGGTCCTCGAGCTTCTCCCCCTTTCCTCCTCTGGGAGTGGAAGACTCACTCGGCCAAAGTGCATCCAGAGACCACATGGCCCTTTGGAAGGATGGCCCTGAGTCGGGGGTGAGGACACCCCTGGGAAGTCCAACAGAAGTCACATGAAGAGGAAAACCTCGACCTGCCATGTGCCAGGCAGGACGCTAGGTTCATTCAAACAGATGCCCAGTTTAATCCACGCAAAGCATCCCTCAGTGAGTATCCCACTCAGCGACAGCTGAGCAGTGGAGAACCTCCCATGATGAAGGCATCTGAAGCCTGTGATGGGTGGAGAACCCAGGCCCATTTCCCATCTAAACTTGAGTCCAAACCACAGTCATCTTCTCACTCTCACCTCCTCTTCAGGAGGCTGTCGGGAGGCCAGGGTCCAAGTCTCACCTATGTCATCACTCAGGGTTGTGACCCTTTCCCAGGGTCTCCATTTCCTCACCCACAGAACAAGCCCACAGGGCTGCCTTTCTGTTGTGTTTCTGAATGTCTTCTTCATGACATCAGAGGCTGATGGTCAGAGGAAGTGAGACTGAATCCTGGAATAATTTTCAGACCGCAGGGTGACCCCGACCCTCCGCCTCTCTGCGGGGCAGCTCACATGATTCTGATGTAATCATCACTGGCACTTACTTAGTTGCTCCTCATTCTTCTGGGGCACTTTCATGGAAGGCCTCCTGCTGGGCAGTCACCAAGCGCTGAAGGGACAGAGATGAACTGTGTTCACCTCCAAAGAAGGGAGAGACACTGGGGAAGAGACAACAGAGCCCTGTGGTGTGGTCGCAGGGGCTAGTGATCCCTGGTGCTCTGAACGGGTTGGGGGAAGAAACCAGTGGGAAAAAGCAAAATAGACATCAATACACAGGCAGCTGTTGTCAAAGGGTGGCTCCTGACCTGTGGCTTCATCTAGAAAAATGCTTGAAACGCAGACTCTGGGGCCCTAGACCTACTGAGTCAGCACCCTGTGAAGGCCCTGTGTGAGACCACTGGTTTGGGGAAAACCTTTGGAAGACAGTAAAACCTTGAACAGCTAGCTCTCCAGATCCCATTCAGAGCTTGATGGAAGAGCAGTAATTTAGGAGAGTGATCCAAAACATGTGCCCTCCACGCTCTCCTCTGGACAACCTGAGTGCGCCCTGACAACAGGCCTGACTCCTGGGAAAGTCAATGTCCACACTTCCTGCTCCACCTCTTCTGGTTACACCCCTGGGCTCTGCCCTTGGATGTCACTCACGATGGTTACAAGAAACCCACAGAGGAAGACTGCTTCTGAATCGCTGTAAAATCGTTGTTTTCTATCCACTTACACAAAGCTCCTTCTACAAAACTCCCACTGAGAACGCAGAGTCAAAAACTTGGCAAAGACTTTCCAAAAGTGACAATACCCAGTGCTGGTGAGTATGGAGGGGAAAAGACAGTCTCATGCATTTCTGATAAACATGGAAATACCGCCTTTCTGGATAAACACTTGCCAAGAATTTAAAATCAATGTACATCCCCCTGCCCCCTGCCCCAGCAATTCAAATTTAGAAATTAATCCTCAAAGGATTAAAACAAAAAGGAAATAATTGTGATGGCATATGATCATTTTACTTCAAGGCCAGTCAGATTAGCACATTTGCTTTAAAAAGCAGAAAAACCCTCCATCCACTCATGTGCTATTTATTATGTAACCACCATGTGCCAGCGTATGGATGTTAGTGATACAGACATAGGTAAATCAGCAAACAAAATACAAGTCCTTGGGAGGGAAGACACCAATTAACAAATAAGCAAGTACAGTATACAGCTCGTGACAGCCTGTGAGGGGTCACGAGAAAAGACAGCGGCACAGGGGTGCTTGGCAGGGAAGGTAGAGTTTGGATCAAGGATGAGGGGAGGGAGTGAGATACGTGGGTGTTTGGGGAGACTGCAGGCGGAAGGAGACCAAGAACATGCGGCTTTCTGGTGTGCCTGAGGACAAGCAGGGACATTGTGCCAGCTAAAGCCAGGTGACTAAGCAGGGTTTGTGGGCACATGGGCACCATGACTGGGCAAGACACTCAGGGACCCTGGGTTTTACTCTGTGTGAGAAGGGAGAATTTTGAGCAGAACAGACACTCTGTTTTAGACAACCCTCTGACTTAGGGGTTGAGAGAAGCCACTAGGGGACAAAGAAGAAGTTGGGACACTATTAGTAGGTCATTACAGTAAAACCCTGCTAAAGATGGCAAAACATGACCCAGGCTAGTGACAATGAGATGAGACATGGTCAACTTTTGAGTGTTTTGAAGCTTCATTTGGGTTTTTCTGTGGAAGGTGCCTACCTGGGAGTGAGAACATGTGGCCACCTGAACAGATGATTTTGTCTCCAGAAGCTGTGAAGAACCAGCAAGGAAGAGGGAGCACAAGGCCTTTGTTTGCTCTCTGGGCAGCATTTCTGAAACCTTAGATGTGAAATTTCCCATCACAAGGCTTCCAGGACTTTTTACACTTGAGATCTGGAGACAGTGGTGCCCTGCTAAGATTCAAAGGCAACCAAAGAAATGCAATTTAAAAGAAGGACATGATATAATTTTTCAGTTATCAGATAGGCAAAGATTTCAAAAGAATGACAACAGCCCTGTGGGTGTGGGTGTATGGAAACAGCTGGTGGAAGTTTAAATTGGTACCACCTTTTACGGCACTTTATCAAAGGTCTTTCACCAAAGTTCATGATGAAGGAATGAGAACAGCTGAAACAATTTTGGAAAAGAGAAATAAGGCTACCTGACTTTAAGTCCTATTATGTAATTAGAGCAATCAAAACTCCAAGGTGTTGGCAGAAGGATGGATAGATACTTAGATCTATAGCAAATCTAGAACAGAACTTTGACAGACGTGAAAAACAAGCAGGGATGGAACAGGTGGTTCTTTGTAGGAAAAAAAATGGGACAGTTAACCACAAAGAAACACTGCATATAAAATGTAACCCTAAGTGGATCATAGAGCTAAACATAAAGTGTAAAACTATAAATTTTTAGAGATAATCATGGAAGAAAATCTTCAGCAAAGAGTGTTTACCCAGGATATCAAAAGCACAATCTATAAAGTGAAAAAGGAAGAAATTGGACATCAAAATGAAAAACACTGGTTCTGTAAAAAGATTCCATGAAGAGGACAAAAAGACAAGCTACACACTGGGAGAAAATATTTCCAACCACATATCTGACAAAGGACTAGTATCCAGCACATATAAAGAACACTCAAAAAACCAACAGTTAAAAAAAAAAAGCAAAGAATTCAGTTAGAAGGTGGGTACAAGATAGGAACCAATGATTTACCAAAAAGGATACATAAAAGGCAAATAAGTATGTGAAAAGATATTCATTATCATTAGCCATTAGCCAAATGCAAATTAAAACCACAATGAAATATCATTATGCTGCTATTAAAAAAACTCAATGAAAAATAGTGGTAATACCAAATGCTGTGGAGGACATGGAGAAACCGCTCTCTCCTACATGACTGGTAAATGTAAAATGGTACAGCCAATCTGAAAAACTATGAGTAGTTTCTTCAAAAATGAAATATGCTCAGTGGGGTGGAGGGGGTGGTGCCGGTTTAGACACACTGAGATGCAAATTCAATGTTCTAAAATGCATTTAGTAAAACAAAGAAATGTAACAATGTAAACAAAATGCAACAAAATATAAACAAATGTAAACGATAAGAAATAACAGTAATAAAGCCATTTAAATAAACCTAAACATACACTTTGATTAAGATCCAACACTAGTCCTCCTGGGTCTTTATCTTGGAGAAATGCAAACTTTTGCCCATATACCCTGCATGCAAACATTCACAGCAGCCTTATTTGTAAAAAAGCAAACAAATGCCCTTCATTGGGTGAATATTTAAACTGCAGGGCATCCATGCCATGGACTGCCACTCAGCAATAAACAGGAGCAGACTGTGGAAACACAGAACAACTTGAATGGATCTCAAGGGCAAAATGTTGAGTCAAAACAAAACAAAACATTCTCAAAAGGTCTTATAATGCATACATTCACTTTGTATAACATTCTTGAGATGAACGCATTCTAGAGCTGGAGAACTAATTAGCGGGTGCCAGCATTTGGGAATGGCTGTGGGGTGCAGGGAGGGTATGATTCTGAAGAGTCAGTGTGCCGGACGTCTGGGGGTGATGGAGTTGTTGGATATTTTGATTTTGGTAGTGGTTACAGGAAGCCGCTGTTTCTCAACTCTCCTGTGGCTTGGGGTGGTGAAGGGCAGGCATGGGCGCTCCTTTCCTTGCCCCTACCTGCCTCATCTTCTCAAATGTAGCCCGGACTCTTTGCTGAAAATTGTAAAATGCTCTGGGAGGCAGTGAATGTGGCCCTGCACAGAGGCACAAAGACTGGCCCCTGTGGGGAGGAGACAGAGCACCGAGGTTGCAGAACACTTAAAGAACACCGCCAGGGGAGGGGCCTCACAGAGAGCGGCCCTGTCTGGCGTGTGTGAGTGTGTGTGTGTGTGCACGTGCATGTGAGTGTATGTGAGCACATGGTGCAGATGCAAGTGTGTGTCTGAGACCAGGCCCATAGTGGAAGCTGCCTCTCCTTCCGAGAGCCCACCCAGCACACTAGCTAGTAGCCAAGCGTGAGGGAAGTTAACACATCAACAGTGCCACGGTCACCTCGGGCACTTCTCTCAGGCTTCAGTTTCCTATCCATCAAATAACATGAGGTCAGGGACACTCCCTTTCACATTGCATTAGCGTCTATACTAAGAGTTGCCACTGCTGGTTGAGAGGCTCTTGCGGGTGACGCTGCTGACAGCCCCCCTCTTTCCCCACGGCCTCTGCTCCCTAAGAACATGGTCTGGCATCTGGAGAGAGCCTAAAATCTTGGGGCAGCCATCCTGCCCAGCTTCTGTTTCTCTTCTGCCCAGGGGTCCTCTGAATCTTCCCCCGAACACTACACTTGGTCTGGTTTGCTGTGTCCTTTTTGGAGCCAGCAGGCTGGAGCCGTCTTCCAGAGAACCCCCTTCTTCTCCCAGATCTGCCTGGCCCTCCACTTGCTTTCCTCCCAGGGTGATTCCCCCACCTCTATGAACAGCCTGACTTCACGCCCCTATAGCCTGAGCAGCCTCACTCATGAGACCAGTGGTCTCCAAGTACATACACATGGTGGGTCTTTGGGCAGAGGAAGAAAACACCGGGGCTTTTATTTTCATCACATCCTTGTGTAAATTTCTATTTTGTATGTGTTTTAGCACATACAAAATATATTAGAAAAGCAGTTCAATTTATAAGCAAATTCTGGATAGGTTGGAGCGTGTTCTCAAAATACTTCCACTAGAAGAGTAGGCAGTTGATCAGGTTTGGAGACTTTGGGGGAGGTAAGAGGCATATAATGATAGCTATAGTTTAATGTTTGCTGACAAATGCCATGACAGAGGTAAAGGGTAAATGATGTGGAAATTCAGAAGGGGGATAATCAGGGGAAACATCCTATGAGGACTACTTTGGAGGCTGAGTGAGTGATGTAGGCAGCATGAAGCCTGGGGCCAAGGGAGGGAAGCGTTCCCCAGCAGAGGATGCTGTTTGAGACACAGGGGCTGGGAAGCACAGAGTGGGCACCGGACCCAGGGCCTCAGTGTCCAGGTTACAAAGCAGCAGGAGATGAGATGGGAGCAGTGACTGGGGCAAAGGATAGAGATGGAGCTCTGACTAGCTGAGGGATGTGCACAAAACTCGGGGGAAAGAAGGGGAGCCAGTGGAGATTTTAGAGACCCTTCCTTCCTCAACTATCTCAACTGGGTTTGGAGGAGTTTAACATGGGAAAGGAATATAAAATAGGTTAGGGAGGGACTAGATAACCAGATAGAATATGGATGGTGATCATCATACCCAGCCTAGAGGGCCTGGACTAAATTGGAAGAAGGGAGAAAGGAAAGGAGGAGACAGATGTAGGAGCTACCAGAGAAGTCAATTCAACTGCACTTGTAACTGCTGGGACAAGGTGGGTAAAGTGAGGACAGCAGGGTTAAGGGACTCAATGACGAGTGACTAGAAACATGACATGACAGCCAGCGGGGCCCTTGAAAGAAAATTCAGGTGGGGAAGTACTGCCTCTGTTTTCTGGAATGATGATTCAGGGATTAGATGGTCTGGTTTTGGTGGTTTGTATGAAAAAGACAAATTCTCCAAGGGTCACAGCTTTTGGTCTTAACCTATTTTGATGGATATAGGTCTTCATCTTCAGTCTATCAATATTTTGCATCCTTCCTATGGGAAAGACATCATGCTGGGCACTGAAGATATAGAGAAGGACCAGAAATTCTGTCCCTGTCCTTAGGAGTCCCCAGACTAGTGAGGAGATGACCACATGAAGAAATTTTTCAGTCAGGTGATGGCTCCAACAGGTAACCAGAAGAAACTACATAATGGTGACATTTTTATACTTGCACGTGGCTCAGTAGACACAAGAGCAGTTTCAGTCCTTCTTTGTGACTCAGGAGCATCAAAAAATAGCTTTTTAGGCCATTATCACCAGCATGAATGGCATGAGACAGTGACCAAATGACATTGGTACCTGGTGCTTTTGACCATGCCTTTTTCTGAGAAACTGTGACATCAACTGTATCACCCTCTGCCAACCTCAGCAGTGTCATGAATTTTGAATTTCGCAATCATTTTACTCTTGCCACTTGATCTTCTTGGAAATCCCTTTGTTAATTTCTGAATTTAGGAAACTCCCAGAAATGAGGGGGGAAGTGGGCTTCAGGATTCTGAGAGCTGGAAAAGCATGACTGAACATCTTGGCTTATTTCAATTAATATTTTCCTTCCTGGCCCACCAACCATGCTCTGTTTTCAGCCTACTTCATCATCCCAGCTAGCTATGAATGCTTCTTCCCTCGAGATACAATTTTGTTCTTCCTTTACTCTTGGCTTCTCCTGCTGTACAGTCTCCCCAGAGAGAAAGATCTCCATTATCCAATATTGGGATAATTTCCTGTTTCTTAACTCTGACATGTCCTGAAACTTAGCCCAGAGGAAAATGCACATGCCTTGAGACAGTCAGATGTCAGTCAACATGTCTCCTCTACCTTATCTGAGAATCTGTGGGCAAATCTCTGAGTTTCAGCAGCCTTAAGAACAGTATGGTTCTCTATCATATTATTTGCTTGGGGGTTAGCATTTACTGTTGATTAATTCTGTACTTTGTGCCTCAAATATGATGTTGGTAAATTTAAGGCAAGAGGCAAACTGACATTGTATTTTCAACTCTAGACCTCAGAAGGTTCTTGCTGAGCATGCCGTATACAATCACAACCCCACACTTTCCCAGTCCCATCTCTCCACCTTCCCCACAGCACTGACCATATATAAGCACTTGTACATGAGACTCGTTTTCTTCTGCGTGTTGTTCTTCTAGAATGTAAGCTCCCTGAAGGCAGGAGTTGATCTGTTTTCTTCCCAGTCGTATCCTCAGTACCTTGGGCAGCTCCTAGTGCAGCACAGCCTTTCAGGAAAGAAACATTCATGGGACTCAATAAAAGGAGTGCACAGACCGCCTGAAAAGTCAGGGAGATAATGCTTGTAGAGTGCCTTGCACAATGCCTGATATTGAGTGGGTGCTCAGAGATGCCGACATCCTCCTTGCTTCCCGTCCCATTGCCTTTCCCTACCTGTTTGGCGGTCAGGACATGTTACGGCATTATCTTTGGGTGAGTGCCCTTGGTTGGACAGTGCCGCTCCTTCTTTCCCCCTCCCTCCCTCCTAGCCTGCTTAATGACTAAATACCTCCCCTAGACTGTGACAGCTTGCTCCTGCCCTCACTCCTAGCTGGGTTTGGCAATTTCTGCCAAGGCTGTCTCTCCCTTATCTCCCATGGCAGCCTCCAGTGATGAAACTCAGCCAGGTCCAGATGGATCTATGATCTGAGCAATTCTGACCCACACAGGTCAGGACTCACCAGCCACAGCCCTGGCAGAAAAATACTCACTGTTTGAAGACTAGTGTCTAGAGGCCTGGAGTTAGTGTGGTGGTTCTCTACTGGGGGCCGGGGGCGATTTTGCTCCATCCATTCACTCACCAGGGGACATCTATCAATGTCTAGAGACATTTGTTGATTTTTATAACTGGAGGCTGCTATTGATATCTGGTGGGTAGAGACCAGAGATGTGACTAAATACCTTACAGTGTACTGGACAGCACTCACACCAAATAACTATCCTGCTCACATTGTCAATAGTGTGAGAAGCCTAATAGTGAGAAATCCAACAGAGTGTAATTAAAAACAACAATACCTGCCACTTCTTGAGCACTTGTTATGCATCAGAATCTGCGTTAAGCATGTCACACTCGCTTCTTCATTTAATCTGACCACCATTGTGTGAGACAGGCACTGTTGTTTCCCATTGCACAGGTGAAACAGGTGAGGAAACAAAGACGCCGAAGGCGAAGTCACTTGCACAGCAGCTAGTAAATGGTTCATCTGGGATTTGAACCTTGTGTTTGCCTGGAAGTGTTTGCATCATGGTGCCGCTAACTCCCTTTCTGTCATGTTGACTCAGTCCAGGGTATGGGGCATTTATTTTTATTTTCCTGCCCAGTACTCTATTTTCTGCTAGATTTGACACCCTTTCATTTCTGCTTATTGGACCCCAAGAAACCTCCGTATACCCTCAGCCTGCTTGGGGCTATGTCAAGGATAAACTGTCTCTTGGCACTGTTACAGAGCTCTCACCTCCCTGACTTTGGATTGGGAAATTTCTGGCCTCCCTGCTGCCAAGATGTGCCCCTAATGAACCCTGCGATATGAAACCACCCCCGCAAAAAAATTTATTCTGCCCTATAGACGCTGCCCCAATCCACAAGGTTTGACTTCAGTGGTGGCTGAGGTAGCTGGTAGAGATCCCAGCTTCAATCCCACTCAGTTCCAGCTCCATTTCCTCCACACCATCTAGTCCTCTTGTTCCAAGATGGCTCTTACTCAAGCGCCTGGGCCGTCAGCTTTCTGTCTGACACCACATCTCATCAAGAGCTCCATTTGGACATCCTATCTGCCTTGATTCTATCTCATATTTATGCTCCCTCCTCCGGATCCAGTTTCCTTCATGGTTTTATGCTTAGTGCCACAAAGTTCTACTGAGACTTCACTAGGAAGAAAGCTCTGTGTTAGATATTAAAGAGGACACAGAAAGAAAGCGTAGAGAGCTGACCCCTACTGTTCCCCGCAAAGGATTTCAACAGAGAGTTTCCACAAAGGGATTGCAGTAGTAAAGTAAAACCCCTTCCTGCTCTCCTGAGGGATAAGCATAGAGCGCAGAGAGATGTGGGAAGTCTGTGCACAGGGGAGACTTCCCACAGGAGGTGTGCATTCATACCCCAAAATGTGAAGAATGAAGAATAAGGAGCATGGGCTCGTCCTAATATTCTAGAATTTCATGGAATGGCTCTTTGTCCACCTGCCTTGTGTCCTGTGGATCAGTGGTCCACGGGCTCTACCTCCCTCAGCACTCGTGGAATCTCAGCCTGCATTTCTGCTGGGCTTCCTAATGCTGTGTAAACTCTCTTCCAAATACCCTGGGCCCCACCCTGGGCCTGATCTTCACTGTGGCCACTCCTCCTCATCCCTCATTCAGTCAGCACGTCCTCGCTGAATTTCTGTTGTGTGGAAGGAACCCAAGAGCAGCCCAGATCTCAGGTTCTCTGAGCTGGCAGGGCTTCTGATCATCTGGTCCCAACTTTTCCATCCTTAGTAAAGTTTCTGCCCGTTAGACGGGAGACAAGCATAAATCTTCAGGCTGAGTTTGCTTAGGATTCACTACATCTTCTTAGCTCTACCTATGTTCCTTATAGAGTAGAAAATGGCAAACATCATTTATTCTCACTTTATAGATGGAGAAACTGAGGTCAAAAGACTTTGAAAACATAAATGCCTGCCTCCCAGACCTGGCTCCAAGCCCTGTTGCTGTCTCCCCTCAGGCTGACCCCATCTGATGCAGACTTCCCATGGACACCAGATGGGCATATCTACAAACTGTAAATTTGCATCGTTAAAAAATCTCGGTGCCAGAATTGATCTCAGTAGCCAAAACATCTGGTTTCTTGGATGCGCAAAGCCTTGTTAAGCGGCTCCCCTTTTCCAAAAGGAAAGCCCCTTCCTGGGGATGAGAGGACACACATAGGGGGCCAGGAGGAACCCACCCATCCCAAAGAAGGAACTGTCTTTGTCTCATCTAAGCTGAGGGGCTGCTTCTGGAGTCGGTAGAAAGGAAGCTGCAGGTTTTGGCCTTTGCTGTTCCAAATGTAACTGAAATAGTTCTGTGGAAGTCTACAACATTCCCAGTTGGCTTTGCCGGGCCCCACAAAGATTCCAGTGAAATCTGATCTCTGAGCTCAGGGCTTTTCCTCAGGGCCTTGGGCCAGCCCCATGGCCAGGCATTCAGCAGCTCTCCCCACAAGAATCCTCATTCCAGCTCTTACCGGAAAGGGTGACCCTGTGGTGTTAGGAAGTCTCTTTGACCTCCTGTCTATTCTGCTGCAGAAACACTTGGCCAGCAAGCTGCAATGCAAGCGCTTTCTCACCAGTCTCTGTCAACATCATGGCCCCGAGAGGCTGGGAGTCATACACCAAATGGCTCCCCTTTTGTAGCAAAATGATTTCTTCCTCTCCTTGACGTTCTGAATCATCAGGCCCCAAATAACAGATATCCAAAGCTGACCACAGGAATCAGCCTCTACACTGGGAGGGCATTGTCTGCTTTCTAAAGCATGTCACGCCCCTCAGTCCATCTGGTAAACCCTGGGAGGGGACAGTGACTCAGGGTCACTGCCTAATTGAAGAAGGGGTCACATAGCATACAAAGAGCAGCTTCATTTTCAGCTCCCGCTGTCCCAGTACACCTGTCCTGAAGACAGCCTAGCCTCTGTCCTTTGGAAGAAGTCTAGGCCTCATCCTGGACTGTTCTGGTCACTTTTGGTAACTAGAGGCGCTCCAGGAGCCTGGGCGACTTGGGAAATGGCCGGCTCCAGGGCTGGGGCTCGGGAGACACAGACTGAGCCCAGAACGTCTCGTAATGTCAGAAGATGAGAAAGTGCTTAAAAAGAAGAAAAGTAAAGAAAATAAAAGAAAGAAAGGAAGGAGGGACGGAGGCAGGGAGGGAAGAAAAATAGATGTGTGTCAAAAGGACACAGGTGTCAACCTGAAAAAAGCTACTAAAGACCAAAAATGGGACAATCTCAGTAACAAAATAACCACAGCATGGTACGCTAGAACTCTAAGTATAAGTATGCATGAGTGCATGCTGATATATAAATAACTTGCTGAATAAATAAATGGAGGGGAGGTATAGCTCTTTCCTACAGAAGAATTTCAAATAATAAATGTGCAAAAGAAGAAAATAGAAAATCACCATTAGATACCTCAATAACAGTGCCTACAGGCAATATTGGGAGTAGCAGGCTATATGCATAGCCTCCAAGTATCTCCCTTAAAATATTTTGTAATGATTGCGGTGATTTTAACAGATGACCACAAATTCGTTGATACTCCTCCTGCCAGGAGGTGACTTAGAGGAAGGGAAATCAGTGACTTCGCAGTGGAGAAATCTGGCAGACAGTGTCTGCACCGAGTGTTAAGATTCAGATCACCAAAAGTAGGTTGTACTGAGGTCACACGACCCTGACATGGTGCGATGGGGAGGAAACATCACCTTTATGGGACTTTTCCCTAAAAATCTATAACCTCAGTATCATCATGACAATATTTCAGAAAAATGCGGGTTCAGGAACATTCTACAGATACCAGACCAGTCTGCTTCAAAAACAAGGTCGTGAAAGACAAAGAAAAGCTGAGAAACTGTCATGGATGAAGGAGACTAAGGGGACGACAGGTCAACTAAAGGCAATGTGTGACCATGGAACAGAAAAAGGACATCGGTGGAAAACAGTGGAGGACTCTACATCAAACCTGGAATTTAGTTCACAGTATTTTGTCACATTAATTTCTTAGTCTTGAAAGACATCGTTTGTGAAATGTTAACATCAGGGGAAGCTGGGAATGTTCTAGAGCGCAAACTCTCAAAGGAGCTATCATCTGCAAGGGGCAAAACATGGTTGTCGGATACAATAAAACTTAGCTACCACGATGGTGTGTGGCCTCTAAAGGGTAACGGTATCTAAATATATGGCATATCTGTGGTATTAAAATTTCATGGGGAACAACTATTGAAATAAACATTTAGGCTCTTGGAGTGGAGGTGGGTGATCATGAAATAAGAGATTGCAAACGCTGCTCTAGAGGTACTATCTTTGTAACTCTGCTGAGAATATGGTATTTACAAATTTTTAAATGATACTCCTAATAGTTGGTTTGCGAAGGCCTTGCCAGAATACATACATGCACATACACACATACACACAGATATGTACACAGATATGTACACAGCATACATATGTGCATGCATACACACACATACAATCAACCATACATACATCCTCTGGTCACTTGTACCCATCGAGCAGTCCCAATTAAGTAATTAATAATAGAACAACACTAATAATAGAACAAAGGTAAAGCTGGAACCAAATTAAAACGCTCTCCTCCTCAGCACAGGCCTGCTGCAAGCTGGCCGCAGGCAACGGGAGAGCATCTTGGTGGTCTTCTCTCCTCCTCCCAGCTCAGTGTGTCTGCTGTCCCTGCTGAACTGCTCTGTGGTTCGGTGGGAGTGGGAACGTGAAGTCAGGGGCAGGGAAGGTCACACTGCCTGATGCTCTCAAGAGCTCGGCACCTCTCTCTAGGTTCAGCAGGTATTTAAGTGGATTCTTCCTCTCTTAGGCTGCTTGGGCTTCTTCGGAAACTCCCACCTGCCACTGGGGGGCCTGTTCTTGCAGCCCCTGCAGTGAGTGATGGCCTCCCAGCGCCCAGGGCTCATTCCTCCGGGCCACACGCTTGGCGGAAGCCATTAAAATGACCCAGGTTTGTGCATTCTCTCTGCCAATATCTGGACACCGGGACATCACATCTGGGCATGAACAAGGAAACATTCAGTCCCAGCTGCCATTGGCCTCCTCCTTCTAATATCAAGGGCACTCCTGTTGACAGGAGAGGTGGGGTGAACCTGTATCTTCATGACTGGTTGGGCCATGAGGTCCCCCTCATTCTACAGTGACTAGGCTGGTAGGCTTTCTGTGACTTGCAGTCAAATACTTCACAGCTCTCAAAGCAAATTCTATGATGCACAAGAGAGGCAGAAGGACAAAGGACAAAAGAATATCAAAGAATGAAGAAGAGGAAGAAGATGTCAGCCACTGGAAGGAAAATACATCGGACACGACAGTGAAGGGAATGTAGTCACGGGATAGATTCAGCAAACCAACACAGAAAGCAATGGCATCAAGAAATAAAAATTGGATTTTTTTTGCCCTTAATATGTGCAGGTTCTGTTCTGAACACTTTCTATGCATCGTGATTTGCCCATCAATCTGCCCTTTTATGAAGTTTACAGGAAAGTCCATTCATGGACTACCTACTGGGAGAACTGAAACCCAAACTCGGGTCTTGATATGATCAGGTTCAGACGCAGATTCAGGAAACACCTACTGGCGAGCCAGAGGCTGTGCTGGGCACTTACCTCACATCATCCCCATTTCAACCTTATCCAAGCTTTGTAAGACTGTTTCCTCCATTCTACAGAAAGAAAATTGGGCACATGAGGGTTAAGAACTTGCCGAGTGACTGGTTGGAGTCTGCCTAGAACTCATGTCTTGTGAATCCTTGTTTCATGCTTTTTTCACCTGGCAACCCTGCCTCTTTCACCTACAGCAATATGAAAAGAACACTTCCCAGGGCAGACATGCACAGGGCTGCACTGAAATGACTGGACTGGTTGTTAACACGCTAAGATCCTCTACACCAGCTGGCAGTCAGCCACTACTCTGAGCACCCTTAAATGTTCCCTGCCTCCCCCAGCCTAGACACCCCCACAACCTGGCATCTGCAGAGTGACTTGTGCCTCCATGAGGCTGCTCTGGTGTCATGGGTTGCATTAGTCCTGGCAATAGCCAAACACTGTCTCTAAGAATCATATGTCTCTTTGGTGCTTCCTTCTTCCTTAACTCCTGGACTCATTACCTTCTCTGGTAAGCACAGGGCAGAGGAGGCTGCCCACCTCGTTAGGAGCTGAGCCTAAGTCCTTGGACTTACAGGGAGTTCTTGCCTATTATATGGCCTTTCATCACACAAAAGAAAACATTATAGGATGCAGAGTTAAGAATTTGAAATATAGATTAAATTAGAAAATGTCATAGATCCGGAATGAGTCTGTAGAAGAGACTGCTAAAAACAAAACCACTGCTATTCGCAAAGATTCAGTAGGACTGGGGCTTAACTAAAAGACCAAGAATTAATTACATAAACAGCTGGGTGTGGTGGGTTGAATGCATATACTTAATTATGTACGCCCTCCTTGTGATTGAGTTCTACATCCCAGCATTGTCAAGTGACCTGAGAGACTGTTTCTGCCTCATTGGCTTTGGGCAAGATTTCTCAATGAGATGAGAGGGGATGCAATGTTTGCTGGATCTGAACAGAAGGTTTTGAATGACTGTGAGGTTCAGCTTGGCCTCTGCAGCAAGAAAATGGCCTGTCTCGGGTTCCACTGCTCCTTCAACTAGGGTCCCAGAGTAGAAGGACATGTGGAGCCCTTCAGAGTTCTGAGATGCCACAGTCCTCAAGCAAAGAGAGAGAGAAGTCACTGCGTGTTTTTTAAGGCATTACTATATTGGATCATTTGTCACTGCAGCAGACACTCACTGATACACTGGGAGAAAACTGTTTCGAGATACTTAAGAGATACTAAGAGTAAGCATGAGTTACAGTTTAAATGTTAAAGGTTTTTTCTAGCTACACATTTTTATTAGTAATAATTCAGGCACATAACAGGCATATATTTAGTAGATATTTGGGTTTTCCAGAAATATCTTTATATAACCTTTTCAAAAATGTTTATAAATCAGTGAAGCATGGACTGTATATATTATGAAACTCTCAGAGATTCCTGGGTAGATTATTCAAAACTAGGAAATAAATTACATCTTATCCAGTAAAAAGAATTCTCCATTCAAAGGGTGATTTAAAAGTACGTTTTAGAGATAGATGGGATTTAGGAGCACTGTATTCAACCTACATGATAGGTGAATTTTTACTAAAGATTTTACAACTACTGACTTTGGCAAATAGAATAATCAAGTCACAGTATGTTTTCTGGTGTTGCAGTATGGAAACTGGGAAACAAACTCTCCATCATCTATCCATCCATCCATTTATCCATCCATCCATTCATCCATCCATCATGTTCTTGATAAAAAGACAAACATCAAAAGCCTCCCCTTTTAATCAGCATTTTAAGGGGAGAAATTTCTGCAGAGCACTTAAGTCTGAATTAAAATAGATCCCCTCAGGAGGAACTACAGACATTACATTGTTCTTTCTAGCAGTTATTGGCTTCTGAAAGTCTCAAGTTACCTGGAAAACTTTCAAGACTCTAAGACAAGGAAGAAGTAAATTTGATACTTGAGCAACCAAAATGGATATTCTATGATTTTATGTTGCAAAAAAGTTACATTGCTCCAGACATCAAACTACTAGAGGGGTCAGCATATCACCCAGTGTCCAAGGGCTGCCTGCTCAGCTATGGAAAATTCTAACCCTCCCGGGAGGTGCATGTAGATGCAGTTACATGCCCCTGAACCCATTTTCCCGTGTTCACTGTCACGATGAATAGATCACAGAAGATCCAGCGTGAGGGGAAATCTACAACATTCTGGCTTCCTGCGTTGACATAACAATGATAGAGGGGCGAGCCCCTTGGCTGTCATACAAAGCCCTCGGGGAGAAACCAGACAAAGGGAAAGACACTGTCCAACTGGACCTTGACCATGTAGTTCAAAAAGGAAAATCTAATAGACCACCAAGTTTTATAAAAGCTAATTTCTGTTCCTGTCTTGATGCTCAGGACTCAGAACTTAAACACCTGCCATGTGCCCAGGAGAAAAATGAGAGAGCCTTCTTTGGTAAGAGCTGCATGAACATTACCTGAGCACACTCCGTGCCAGGTCCTACTGGGCTGTGTCTACACGTGAGCCGGTGCTCTGGGAACAGTGCGTGTGCATGAAGACATGTGAGCACGCTCGCCCGCTGAGGGACCGTTTCTCCCGTGCGGGCCTGGAGGACATGGGTCTGTCTGAAGTCTGTTTATCAAAGGTGACCCCACTCCTAAACAGGAGGAAGTGGAGGCTGCATATGTGATAGCCATTTGGCTGGTGCTTGCCTTTGGGCCCCCCTTCACTTTCCCAGATTTCACTGTTTTGTGACAGTCTTCAAGGTTGGACACGAGGTTGGGGCTATCTCTGTTTTCAGTCAAGAAGGTGTTTCAAGGTATCTGCACCCCTTTGTTTAATGCAGCATCATTTACAACAGCTAATATATGGGGACTACCTGTGTCCATCAATGGAAGGACGGATAAAGAAAAAGTGGTGGCTGCAGCCGGCAGGGACCACCTCTGCACATGCAGTTTGCCGTGACCAAGCGGTCATCAGCAGAGCATGGCTTAGTGCATCCAATGGAGTTCTGCTCACCCATGAAAAGGAATGCAGTCTCGCCATTTACAACAAGGATGAGTACTGAGGGGATTATGCTAATCATAGACAAATGCCATGTGATTTAGTTTATATGTGGAATCTAGAAAGACAGAATACACAAACCAAACTGAACTAAAATAGACAGAAAATAGATGGTGCATTACCAGAGGGATGATGGGCTGGGCAGAGGGCAAATGAGTGAAGGGGATCAAGGGGTACAAACTTCCAGCTACAAAATGAGCCAAGGAGATTTAATGCACAGTATGAGGACTGCGATCAATAACATGGCATTGCAGACTGAAAAGTTTCTAAGAAAGATCACCGTTTCACCACACAGACAAATGGTTGAATCATTACGTGGTATTCCTAAACATAAATTAATATTGTCTGTCAATTATATTTCAATTAAAAAATAATGGTGTTTCCCCCTGCATTTCTGACTCATGTTCATTTTGGAGAGCTTCAGAGAATGTTCTGGAAATAGGCACTCGCTCTGCCATCTTTTGGAAACCCCTTCAGCTGCTTAAATATCAGGAAAACACTGGCTCTTCCTGTCACTTCTCTCTGACTTAGGATCTTCAGTGTGTGTGGTGCACACAGTGGGTGCAGATGGAGAAGCAAGCCCCTCCTCGGAGCTCTGTAGAGGCTCCGAGGTGACCGAGGGGGAGGAGGAAGGTGACCTGCCCACGGTCACACACCCTGGGCAGCAGCAGCAGGACTGGACACCTGCTTCGGATTCCCTCTCCCTGGGCCATTCCCTAAGTGGGCAGGAGGGCTGTGGGAGCAAAGTGACCCTGGCTTGGGCTGGGCAGCCCTGGGTGCTGGTCGGCTGCCAGCTCCACACAGGAGCCCATCTGGGCTCTCCCTGCGGCTCTCCCTGGCCACCAGGCAGGAAGCTCCAAATCCTGGGCTGTGGCCCAGAGGAAAGGATAGGGGCCTCTCTATGCTTCTGATTGTCCCCATGACCATCTAGGAACAAAGAGGAGCTTCATGCTGCCTCCTGCCACCAGCCTCCGCCCAGCTGTTCTGGCCACGCAGCCCCATCTCTCGGCCTGCCTGCGGGAACACTGGGCACTTGTCAGCTTTCAGAATCACGGCTGTGTGCCGAGGGCTCTCTCGCCCCCCGGCTGCAGGCTGAGTGGGCAGGCCAACAGTGCCACAGGCCCTCTTTCAGATCCCTGAATGATCCCCCAGGCCCTGGCGCTTACGGCTGGATAGCCTAACACCCTGCCAGGGAGGTTCACACGCTGTGATCTGATCAAAGAAGTTCACAGATAACAGCTCAAATGTGTGCCTTCTCTGGGTGTGCAGAGGAAAGCGCTTTGGGCTAAAGGTCAAGTCAGGTCAGTTACCAGACCTCACCAAGTCTCAGTCAGTCCCCAGAGGGAAACAGCAGCAGCTCATTCTGAGAGCTAACGTCTGCTGAGGGCTTCTCTGTGTCAGGCACTGACCTACATCACACGGATCACTCCTCTATCTACATGACAGTCCATCCTGCCCAGCTCAGGCTTCTGTGAAGACACCAGCAGATGCAGCGGGTGGAATCGCTGTGAAGGGTGTAAAAGAGCCAAACGACAGAGGTGGCACCAGCCACTGTTTCCTGTGGGTCCACGGCACACATTCAACAGTCAGTCAATCAGTGGGTGGTTCTGGAGCAGTCACTAGGTGCCAGTAACTGTCCATAACCAACACAATCCCTGTCTACCGGGAGCTTCTAGAACATTCAGCAGACAGCGGCCATGCTGGCAGCCATGCACAGACAGCAAACTTGACTGTCCTTCATCTTCACTAACTACTGCGGGCAGGGAGACACAGGTGGTGTCACTCCGTGGAGTCGGTTTTGAGTGGGACCGTCCCACTACCGGGACCAGAGCATCTCCTAAGTGGCCCCACTCAGCCCTGCAGGAGAGGGAACGTACTTCTCCATGCCATGGGCTAGGTATTCCCTGTGGAGCAAGCGCCCCTCCAGGCCCAGGACCAGAGTCCCAGACACCAACAGCCAGTCCTAGGAGCCACAGGGCGTCTCCGGAAGTGCAGCTGGGACCCCCTGGAGCCCTTTCTTCCCAGTCTCCAGCATCCAATCACATTGCAGGGCCAAGCAGGTCAGCCTGATAGATGGTCCTGCCCAACACTGGATGCCACTTCTAGAGACCGGGCTCATACCTCATTCATTCATCCATTCATCCATTCATTCATTCATTCATACGGGAAATGCGGCTGAGCTGGATGACGAGCCAGGCACTATCGCAGGGTCTGGGAGTACCACAGGGAGTGAAATAGATCAAATCTCTACCTTTGTGGGGCATATATCCTAGTGGGGAGACAGATTAACATACAATGTAGCTGGAGGTCAGGGTGAAGAATAAAAATACAACAGGGCAAGGAGAGGGAATGCAATGAGGGTGCTCTGTCAATAGGGTGCCAAGGAAGACCTCTCAGAGGAGAGCACTGAAGACAAAGACAGGTCAGAGGGAGGCATCCAGGATCTATCTGGGCAGAAAGCATCCCGGGCAAAGGGAGCAGCACAGGCATACGGCCCTGAGGCCCATCTATGCTCGGCAGGTTGGAATGGTGAGGAGGCAGTGAGGCTATCAGCTCTCTCTGCACCCTGTGCCTGAATCTCTGCTCCTAGATGAGGCCGAGCTGCTTGGATCTCTCTGGTCACAGCCCAGGCCCCCGGCCTGCACCCCTTCTCCCACCCCTGGGTGGGGGCCTTCTTAAAGGCCTGGGCAGCCCAGGCACACCTCTTCTCTACATCTCCGTTCTCTCCTAGTGCCAACGAGGTGTCTGCAGCATCGTGGAGAGGGTGCTGGCTTTGGAGTCCGATTGCATGGGTGCAAATCCCAGGTCTGCCACTTTCCACCTGGGGAAACTGGGCCCTTGTCTTTTTAACTCACTGTTTCTACAGTATTCGTCATGGACTGTTGTGAGAACAAACACTTATACAAAGTACAGAAGGTGCAGAGCTCAGCAAGAGGACCCATGTTAAGGTAACAGCATCCTTCTGCCTACCCTTCTCGCCAGCAAAGGAAGCCATGTTGTTGCGGGGGAAGAAAGCACCCAGACTTCCCTGGCAGACAGCTGGGTGCTCGTGAACAACTGACTTGATCTCTCTAAGCCTCATGTTTCTCACCTAAATCTGGAGCCAGGAGGTCCCTCACAGGGTTTGGAGAAGAGTAAATGAGAAGACGCAATTGGCCCCAACATCAGTACAGAATGAGCAGGGTCCTGATGATGGAACCTTCCCTACCATGGGGCTAGTAATGAGGACTCAGATGAACAGTCAGGACCAAAAGAACCAGGCTAGAGTGACACGGACTCTGATGCAGAGGCCGTAAGTCCAGACACACAGGCCCCGGGGCCTGTAGCCCGCTCCCACTGCAGAGGCCCACTGTGCTGAGAAGAGAGCTGGAGGGGCACGTGGTGGGGTTGGGCCAGGTCATCATCTGCCAAATGGAGGCACGTGCCACCCAGAACCCACAAAGCTGTACCTGAACCAGGTGAGGCTGGAATATGAGAAGGGCAGGGGGCTGGAGCAGTTCTGAGACTACACTGGTTTTGCTGACTGACTCAGCGGTTAGGTGTCTGTTTAGAGTAGTCGTGGCCAGGGACCACCGCCTAGCCCTCAGCTCAGAGCAGGTCCCTTGGACAGCCTGCAGGAAGCTTGGGGAGCAGGACAAGGAGAGACCTTCCTCCTGATCGATGCTCACACTGGAGCAGAGAATAGAAGCAGAGGCAGGAAGAAACTGGAGGTACCACCTGACCCCACGAGGTCCACTTGATTCTGCCTGGCACTCAGCAGCCCAGACCCACACCAGATCAGTTCCACAAATGTGTCTCGGGGCCTTTCTCAAGAGAAGAGTTCTGTGTCAAACCAGGTGAGGAAGGTCACATGGACTGAGTTTGAGACAGGAACAGAGTGGACCCCCAGAGACCCCCAAGATAAGTGTCTGTGAGAAGTCTGCTGGCTGGCTAGCTTGGCCAAGGTGTGAATGAGGAGCTGGGGAGCAGAAGGCAAGAACATTGACTCTAAGTTCTTAGTTCCCATTGTTTGTTAGCATCTCTGGGTCTCCCAGTGGTGACCAGCAATAAAAATAACCTCTTAAAACAGAAGGATTATCAGGCAGGGGCAGTTAAACACCTGTTAATATACATAATCAACTGGCATTATTCAGTTCAATCAATGATTTTGAATAAAACAAAGCCAAAACCCAGAAGGGTTGTGTTATGGGTGGAGTCATCTCATTTGGCTTTAGAGCCCACCTGAGGAAGAGGGGGAGTGTGCGCATGTGGTTTTCTCAGACATCACTCTGACCAGCCCTATTCTGGAAAAGCAGAGGTTGGCCTGGCCTGCGCCCAAGGGCTCCAGTGCCCCGTGAGACTACGAATGACAATGTCCAAGTTAGAAAGATGAGTCTTCCCGATTCCTCCCCGTCTCCCTCCACACTTAACCATAAATGCCATTTCTTAATGACCTCCTTGCCCAGTTCAACAAAGCGTTGCTGAAATGAAATGAACCCACCAATTCAAATGTCTTGGGGGTTCTGCCCACTCTCCCTCCAAGAGTTCTTGAAACTGCTGCATCCCTTCCACTCACTGCTTCAGCCCAGACCCGTTGTTTCTCACCTGAACCCTGGTGGCAAATTCCTCTCCAAGCTGGGATGTCTTGACTCCAGCTTGCCAATGTCTTTCTCACTGGAAGACCAGCCATGTTCCACATAGTCACAGAGTGAGTCTATGCTCCTCATCTGGGCCCCTTAAGACCCTCATGGCCCAGTCCTAACGATGGGCCCGTTTCCTCCACCACCCCGCTGTCCCCTGCTTCCCAGCACACCTCTTTGTCCAAAACCAGGCCCCACTGTTTGCGAGTTTGGAAGGAACCAATATTTTCTTGGCTCTGCATGTGAGCACATGCTGTTCCTTTTGCTGGAATGTCCTTCTGTCGCTTGTCATCCTTCAAGTCTGACTTCTGTTGTCACTTCCTGCTGTTGTCAGACTTCCTGCTCTGACCTCGCAGGACGAAGGCTCCCCCCGCGACTCCCGGTGACATTGATTCCTGTGCTGTTAGGACACAGCCTTCCTCCCTGAGACCAGAAACCCCCCAAGGACAAAGAAGTTCTCTGCAAGGTCAAATGTGCCAAGAACAGTGTGAAACAATAGCCAAAAGACAAAAGCAACCCAGGTGTCCGTCAACAGATACACGACTAAGCAAAACGTGGTGCAGCCATGTAATGGGGCATCATTCAGCCTTACGAGAAGGGAACTCACTCAGGCTGCCACATGAATTCATTCTGAGGACATCTGCTAAGAAAAGGAAGTCAGTCACAGAAGGACAAATAGTGGAGGGTTCTTCTTCTGTGCGATACTAACAGTAGTCAAATTCAGAGACAGAAAGGAGAATGGGGGCTCCGGAGGGGCGCGGGGCGGGAGAGAGGGGCTCGGGAGGTATGGTTTAGTGGATTCACAGCTCCCATCTGGGAAGATACAGAGAAAGGGTCTGGCGATGGATGGCAGTATGGTTATACCATGATGTAGTGAGTTCATTGAACTTATGTGTCAAATGGCTAAAATGGAAAATTGCAAGTCATGTCTATTTTACCACCACAGAAAAAGAATGGCGAGGAGTCGGAGGACCATTGGTGGAGTGATTGAGTGAATGATGAAGGTTGAGCAATGGAGACAGAGAGGAATGATGAAGGTTGAACAATGGAGACGGAGAGGACTCAGGATCCTGTGTAACCAGGTGAGAACTGAGAAGACTGGAGGTTGGGGTGGGACAAGCATTCCCCTCCTCCCCATCACTGGCGCTCCTTTTTGGACCCGCAGAAGGTCTCCACAGTGCACCTGGGCCATGGTTTTCAAACCTAGATCTGTCAAACCAAAGAGCATCCTTGGGGTTGCTGCCAAAACTGAATCAGGATTGCATTTCAGGGACCCTGCCAAGTCTGGAGCCACGTACGGGGCAACTCCAGGACAGTCGTGGGGTGGGAGGAGTGGGCTAAGGGCTTGTCAGGCATGGGACTGGGTCAGGAAGAGCAGAAGCCAGCTGGGGCGGGCTGACAGGAGGGGTTCATTCCACGCCCCTTCCCCAGTGAGCCCCACACTTCGGAAGTATCACATTAAAGGGATGAATCACACAATGACTCAAAGAGAGGAGGTTGAGGGTTGTAAATCAGAGGAAAGGCTTTTATTTGTCAGAATGCGACAATACATAAACTCTCCATGTGCCACTTAACAAAAGGAGAGTGGGAGGAGGGAAGCTGGGCCACACAGTCCCAAGGGGCTCACAGCAGCATGGGAGGGGGCGGTGCCAATGTCACCGCTACCAGGGCACTTTCAGGACACGCTCCAGTCACTGGGATAATCTGTTCTTTCACACACACACATGCACATCTATGCATACCCATGCATACACACATGTGCACACACACACACAGAGGATCATCTTTCTCCCAAGCTTCCTGAGAGCACTCCTGGGTCATGGGAATTACAGCACAAGGACAGCTAGAGATGGCGCCAAGTTCCTCTACTTCACCTCTGTTTTATAAGCATAGCAGGCTGCCTTCCTGGTGCTGACATTTATGGGTGTCCTTCAGAATGAAGGGCCCAGAAAATCCCCAGGGCCCATTGAGGGCAGAACCCCCTTTTAAAAGGCAGGGGTGATAAGTCCCCCAATAATCAGCAGAGGTGTTACCCTTGCAATGGGCAGTCAGGACAAGAGGTCATGGCCAGCATCAAAGAAGAAAGCTCTTCCCCAGAAAGGTACAGGGTGGGGCAAGCAATTCACTGACTGGGGGAAGGCTGCAGAATCTGATTCTTTGGGCTTCCAGGACTTAACACTAAAAAGTTGCCTGATCCTGCAGGAAACAGGTGAGGGAAGAGGATGGGGACTGTGTCTGCAGAAGGACAGACAGATACATGGCTCCATCAAGCCCAGCTGCTCAGGGCAAACCTGCAGCCTATAGAGGTGGCTGTGTCCTGGAGAGGGGTGGACCCCACCTTCTGTGCTCACAAGGCCGCGCGGGCTGTTTCTGCCAGGGAAGGTGGGCTCCAGGCTCAGGGCCCTGCTGCCTGATTAGGAAGCTAGCAGCCACCTGACGTGACTGAAGTGCCGCTCGCTCGTCTGCATTGAGGTTGCTCTGAGGGTGAAACTCACTGGATCTTAAAGATGTCGTATGAAAACAATGTCAAGTAGAATATTAAATATTTTATACTGAATGCATGCTGAAATGATAGCATTTTAGATGTGGTGTTAATGAAAATATATTATTAAAATTCATTTCAGCTGTTTCTTAACTTCTTTAAATATGGTAACTAGAAAATATGACAAATGTGTGATTCACATTTGTGACTTGCATCCTATTTCTACTGGATGATGCTGAACTGGAGGAATCCAGGCCCTGAACAGGGGAGCGATTATTCCTCACTTACTTCTCTTATGCCTTGGTGGGCGGGGCCTCTACTTAGGCACCCTGGGGTGGGTATGTGGGCATAGCAGCAACACCCCAAACTGAAAGGGGCTCAGTCAGGCCAGCTGGTTCCACAAGTAATGGGACAGAGATCTGAGCATTTCTATGACTTGCTAAAGCAAATGAGAAAGCTCTGAGCTTAGGATCAAGCCTCAGACATTCTAGTGAATTCTTCTTACTATCACATCCCAGCTCACAGAGAAAATGCTCTTTTGAAATATTAGCCATTTTAGCGAGGGCACCATGAAACTAGATTCTTGTTAGGGTGCGAGATTTTACGTTTGCCCCCCTGGAAGGTAATTTAATAATCTCTATAAAATCCCTATAGCATAAAAAGACCTGGACCTGACTGTCTGTCTCAGCCTGGTGATTCATCTGAAGGACTCACACATTGTGTTTCCTCCACTCGGATGGTTCTCGTCCTCCTGCTCTCACCTACCTGACTTGACTTCCTTCTCAGGGCCCCTCTCCCCTCTGGGGTCTTTTCCCTTCTTGCCATACCACCAGGCCCCTCTGTGAAAAGATAAGTTTTCCTCTGTGCACGTCATCTGGTCCGCCCAAGAGGCCCTAACACTGACGGAGTATGCAAGGAACAAGGAAGGGGTCCACATTCAGAACAGTACATACTTGGAGGGAGTGATTCCATTCCTGGGAATCTAGAATAGATCAGAAAGCAACAGATCAAAATTGTAGATACAGATGTGCCCCGATGGAGGAGAGGTTGGGTCTGTTGCCTCTGGTTGGATGTAGTCCACATACAGCCATGGACCTAGGTTTTTGTCCCAGGGCCAGGGGGGACAACCAAGATGAACAAGCAAATAAAAATAAAGTGCTTCTTCCTCCTCTCTCCCTGCCTGCCTTCCTTCTCTCCAAAATTCCTGCCCGTACCTTTCCTTTGAAAAAGAAATGTACATACAAAGATATTTATCATACAGTGGCTTATAAAAGCAAAAACAGTGGAAACAACCCAAACATCCAACAAAGAGCAGTGATTAAATAACATCACAATGCCAGGAAATAGAAAACTGGGAGGACACTAAAACACTTGTTTTTTGAAAATATTTATTGGTGTGGGAAATTGTCTGTGTAACATAAAACAAGACAAAAACAGAAATATAAAACTGTACAAACTATGATATCAACTTATTTTCATTAATAAAAATACCTAGAAAAATGTTTCTCTGGTGTCCCACCTCCAGGCTGCCCCAGATCAGTTAGAACCCAGGAAAAGGTAACTGAACAGCACAAAGCCAGGTGATTGTTCAAGTGGGGTATCAAGATACTCCCTCCTTTTCTTTGGCCTGTGATGAGGAGAGCGGGTGACATAGAGTCCAGGAGTCCACCCCAACCCAGTCCTGCAGGGGCTCTCACTACATTCAGGAAATCACCTGGCTCCACCCCAAGACATCACCTTTGCCACACAAGCCAGGGACTCGAGGCCCAGAACAGCACAGCTAGAGTTAAGCCTGGCTTGGCAGACAAGAGCATTCCTTGCAGCAGATGCGCAGCTTGGAAAGCAGGTGGACTAAGATCACAGGCAGGCTCAGGTGCCAGATGTGGGGCTTACGCAAGTTCTGGTCCAGCTAAGCCCCAGGTGTTCACCTGTGAAATCAGGTTACTAACACTGACCTTGTGAGCGCTGGAGATGCCGCGAAAAAGGGAGCGCTGTGCGTGAAAAGTAGAGAGCCTGCGGGCTCTGGCCAGGCTGCTGAGTGTGAATCCTGGCTCCTTGTCTAGAAAACGGACAACTATGGCCCCTGCAGGTTATTCTAGAGGATTAAAGGAGTCACTACAAGGAAAATATGTGAAAATGCCTGGCGACACTGGGCACTTGTTCAATGAGTTTCTCAACATCCAGGCTGCTTGTTAAGTTCCATCAGCGCCTGTTTTACAGTCAGAGCCCACTGCTCACTGCCTACTTTTACTCTAGACCAAGAGGCTGCAGAGGAGAGCACCCAGGCCAATCCAGCCAGCTGGCCACTGTCAATAAAGTTTTATTGGAACACAGTAATACTTAGTTCTGTGCTCTTCATGGCTGCTTTAGCATTACAATGCCAGACACGAATTACTGGACAGAGACCACACGGAACCCAAAGCCCCAAATATTTACTATTTGGTCTCTTACAGGAAAAACTTGCCAACTGCTGCTCTAGACCCACATTATTCAGTAAAAATGTATTATGTCATTTTCCAGTAGTCGTGTTAAAAAAAAGGGAAGAAAACAAGATGAAATTAATTTCAGTAACGTATTTCATCTAACTCAGTATGTCCCCAAATCTACCATTCGCTGAGGAATGCATATAAAAATTATTCACGAGGCACTAGACACAATGCTGGCAGCTGACAAATGTGCCGAAGGACTGGTGCAATAGTTGCTAGGATCTGAAGACGAAAGCGCAATGGGCATGGTTAACGGGAAAACGTTCTATACTGCTTTAGATTTTAAATGTAAATTACCAGTTCAGTTCCTCACTTGTACCAGTGACTGCCATGCTGCCCTCACAGATCTAGACAGCGACCCCTCCCGACATCTGCCTCGGCGCCTTCCACACGCAAGGCAGGCCACGTGATGCGGCACCACTCAAGCGCAAGGCCATTGTCAACCTGGGAGGGACTCTAGTGAGCAGTGAGGCAGAGGTGACGGGAGCAATGAGTACGGTGGGAATGGCTGTGCCTAGGTCCCCTGGCTGGTTCTGAGTCCCAGTGGAGACCTGTACAAAGTCAATGGAACTACTTAAAAGGAGGCTTGTGTCAATTCAGGCCCAAGGAAAGCTACTTTAGGGCTCAGGTGACAAAGTGCTACCCTATCTCCATCGGCCTCCCATCTGTCCAGAGTCCAAATTGCTCTCTGTCTGAGAAGGGGAGGCCTTGAGACTGTCCAGGTGGAGCCCCCTGGCCAGGTGCGACCACCTCTGCGAGAGGTAGAAGCAAGACGGAAGCTTCTCCTGGCAACAGATGTGCAGATGTGGGAGCCGGAGCCACAGGGAGGAAGCCAACAGCTTCATGTGACCACAGCTGATGGCGGGGTGTGGGGATGAGGGACACTCCTGGGAGGAGTCCCGAAATCACTAGAAGGCAGCTAGGGCTGCATCCAGATGAGCAAAGTGGCCACCCAAATTTACGCAGTCAGCAACCCCAGCAGGAGGGCAGACGCCAGGGCAGGCTGGGAAGGAGGGGAAGGAAGAGTTGAGCAGGAGGAGGGCTGGGAAGGTCCACTTCCTACTGGGAACAGCTCTCGTGCACTTTAGGGTCCAGTCAGCCCATTTGTACGAGGAACCACAGGTGAGTCACCAGGCATCATTCAAGCAACGGCATCCTGGGACGTGGTCTAGGTAATTAATGTACTAGGGGCTCTTCATATTGTGTCTCCTCCAACGGAGTGCAGTTTGGAGAGAGCTGGGGATGGTGTAAATCATTTTGCTAGAGACAGATGCCTAATGGAATAAGGAAAATTCCAAATTAGAGTCTGTGAACTTGCCTGTGGTCAGTTGCTCCTTTTTCCTCCCTCTCAACTTTCTTGGCAGCCGGACCCAGCCCTCTTGCCACTGCAGCAGAATCCTATACCCTTGCCAAGTCCTTGTCTTTTCCTGTCAGGGTCCCTCCCAGCTCTACGGAATGCTGGAGAAAAATGCTGGAGCCACCTCACCTCCCTGCCACCCACTGTCATCATATCCAGTGAGCCACCACCCTGCTTGCTTGTTCCTGGTGGCCACTGCAGGCGCCTTGCTGGGCACCACTGCCTTCCCTGGACCACGACAGCGGCCTTCAGCTCGCTTCACAGCCCACACTGCCTCTCCTGCAGCAGCGGGAGCAATTATAGAAATGTGCCAACTTCGACACAGCCGGCACTTGCCCATGTTTTCCAAAGCAGGAGCAGCTACTGCTGGTGGAGGGTGGGAACATTCTAGGTATGTGATCTTGGGCATGCTGCATAATCCTCTGTGCTTTGTTTTCCTCATCTGTCAAGTGGGGCTTACACAGTATCTGCCTCATAAAGTGATCATGAAGAAGAAAGGAATTCCTGGATGCACAATGCTTAGGGAAAGGTTCAGTTCAACATTTGCTCACTATTATTGCTGCTATCAACTTCGGGACTTTCCTCACAGTTAAGAGTTTATCTTAATGTCACTTAGAAAAAATCAAATCCAGCCTATGACTTTATAGATCTTATTGTTTAAGTCAAAGCTGAGTAATAAAAACTTAAATCAACCTTAATTTTTTAAAGAGGAATTTAAATAAAAAATAGTACAGGGAAAAGGCCAGCGTGGCATGAGCTATGAAGGTGGAACAAAGTATTTGGAAACACTGATCTATTCTGTACCTGCTGGCTCACAGAGGCAGGAACTAAACAGGAAGTGAAGGCTGGGTTGGGATCCAACCAGTCGTGCTTCTTCAGTAAGCAGCTCATTAGGGCTTCGTTTGTACAAGTATGTGTCAAATAAGCTTACGAATCCATGGCTTGTCACCAGATTGGATCACACATGACACCCAGGTCAAATTCCATGTCATGTAAAATAGAGTCATTCCATGGATGAAACAGCCAGTCTGAAACAGAGTCATGTCTTGCTTTTGACTCCCGATCAGAGGCGACCAGTGGGATTGGCTTTTCTGGAGCTGCTGCTTCCTAGCTGTGTGACTGTGGGCATGTTGCTTAAAGTCTCTGTGCTTCCATTTTCAGATCTACAAAAGAAGATAGTGCACATAAGGTGCTCTGCTTGAAAAAGTGAGTTCCTCTTCCTTCCTCCAAAGGCAAGAGCAAGCACACTTACAGAAGATATGCACCCACGGACCATGGGAGAATCCATAGTTAGGAAATCTACACAAAACCTTCAGCAGCTACCTATTCCTACCACAGCAAGTCTCTAGACCTGGACAATGGGTCCCCTTCCCTCCACACCGACTTTATCTCCCTGATCACCAATACCCACCTTAGTATTTCTCATGACCCCTCACTGCCCCATGACCAAGATGATACCATTTCGACTCCAGCTCCCTCCGTTCTCTCCCCAAGCTCATTGTTCAGAATAATCTTCAAAAAAACCAAAAAACAAAACCATAGCTGATTGACTTTTCCCCTGAAAGTCTCTGAATGATTCACCACTTCCTGCAGAATAAAGTTCAAACTCTTCACTGCTGCATTCATGGTCCCTCATAGTCTAGAACCAACCTCTGTCTCAAAACCTGCCCTATCCCTTCCCCACCATGTATATATATGCACACGCAGGTGCACGCATGTGCACCACACATGTGTGCACACACAAGCCACAGCCAAGCCAGCCAGATCACCCACTATTCCTCCAATAGCTCATGCTCCTTCACACCTGCGCACCTTGTACCTGCAGCTGCTGTTCCCTGGAACACCCTACTGCCTTTCTTTGCTGAAATGAGGAATTTTGTGTTACAAACTCCCACCTCCCCTTATTCCTTGCAACTAAGTGATTAAGTCTTGATGAGCAAGATGTATTTGTAAATCACTGGGTGGAACCACCAAGAAGCCTCTTTGAAAAGAGCACAGATGACTGCATGGTCCTCCTACTTTTCTTTTGTTCTTTTATGTAAACTGGACATGATGGCTGGTGCCTCAGCAGCTATCTGGGAACACAAGGTAAACTTCAGGATGGAAGCCATATTCTACAGATGGAGGGACTGAAAGAGAAGTGCTTGGGATACTGCTTACATTGTGGAAATGCTATGTGTCAAGACTTGGCTGGCTACCTGTGATTCTTTTGTGAGAAAGGAAAATGAACCCTTAGGTGAGTAAGTCACGGTTATGTTATTTCATCGTTATTGTTATTGTACATAGAAAATGTAATCCTATACAGCAGCAGACATACAAGTCATATCTTGATTGGACCTCTCCAGATACATATTCCTCCTCCCCACTCCCAGACCCCATTCTGTGAGTCTTAAATCTTATTTACTTTTAGTTGCATCAGTCATCACCCCTCCACCCTCTCTTCAGTGGTGGAGAAGCAGGACACTTAGAAACGTCTTCTTAGCTTTCCAGACCCACCTCAAGAGACACAGACTCCATGAAGCTTTCCCAGAAGCTTCTTCCACCCCTGCAGCAGGTGGAAGTGACCACTCTCCTGTTCATATGCCCCTAAATATCTACCATGACACCATGTGCTTGTCCATCAGGGTCACTCAGGTCCTGGGTTGCCTAAGGCTAGAGCCAGGTCATTGTCTTTGTCTAGAGCATCAGGCCAGGAGCAGGCAGCACTGGACAGAAATGACACTGTTCAAGCAACACTGTCCTGGAGTCTAGCCCGGGAGCAGGTCTGTGTCTTTGGGAAAAGCCTGGGGCTCCTGCAGGACAAGAGGGCCTGCTCGCAGGCACACTGTACCCTAGAGGGCCTCATGAAATGTCTGTGGAGTGAATGAATGAGTCAATGAATGAACGTGTAACTCAACTTCCCTTGCAGTTTCCCTGGTGCTCACAGAAGGCTTTTCTAGAGCTGCTTCCTCCCCGAGTCCCCCACCTGCAGTCATCTACTCTCCCCAGACCTGTCTCCTGCTCCACTGAGCAAACACTCACCTTTGAGAGACATGGGGCTCAAGAGAAGTGAAAACCCTAGCTGCTGCTGTCCTGAAACCTGTCCTCCTGGAAGGGCCACAGACTGCCAAGCGCATAGAGGCAGCCTCTGTAAGGGGACCAGGGAGCAGGAGGGATGGGCAGCCTTGCAGAAGCTGTCCTGGGTAGGTCTTCGTTGCACCATGACATTGACTTAGAGAAAGGACATCTCTCAAGTCATTCAAATTCACACCATGGAAGTTCCCCTCGAGTTTCATCACATACACTAAGGACATCCGGACAAAAAATACAGAAAAATGGGGAAACTACCAGAACCGTACCAGGAAATGCAAAGTCATTTCAAGTAGCTGTGTTCGAGTGCTATTTCTTGCTTCCTCAGAACCCTGCAGTGACAGGAGTGGTGTCCCCGAAGGGCAGGGGAGAAGGCTCAGGGAACTTGGATTCTGCTCTTCCACACGAGGATGCTCACCATACGGCAGGATGATGGCACCGTTCTCCCAGCAGGCTCGGATCTGTGCGATGCAGGGAGGAGGATTTCAGTTCCATCTAGGGAAGAAGTCCCAAGCATCGGAACCGGCTCACATGCAAGGGGGTTCCCTGGGAGGCCCCTGCCTGGGGGCTGCAAATCCAGCGAACAAACTCAAAATCTCGTGCCACCACAGACCTCGGGTTCTGGGCGCCCGGGGCCTGCTGCCTCCCAGGCTGTGCAGGGCATCAGTGCACGCGGCTCCCGGGCATGCTCATCTGTCTGGACACCCCACCCATTTCCTTGGGCTGCCCCCGCTCAGCGGGGAGCCGGCTCTCCGTCTACAGAGGAGCCTACTGGGGGCCAGGCCTGGTATCTAACTGCTCTACAGTTTCACTTCTCTGTGCCCTGCTTGGGTTTCAGTGTCCCATGACTGGTTCCCGGGGGCCACGAACAGGAGGGTGGATGGGCTTCCCTGCTGGAGAGGCCATTAGAGCAGGTAGTGGGAGGCTACACCGCAGGGGGAGGCGGGGGTATGCCGTTTCCACCCAATCATAAGCATTCGTTCATTCATTCATTCTCAAAATACATACTGGACACTTAGTACTTGCAAAGTAATCAATGAAAAAATAATTTCATCAAATAAATCCAGGGAAAACTAAGTTTATAAAGCAGAACGGTTTCTGTCCCGCAGACTCAGAACTCTGACTCTGTTAAGAGACACTGGAATTCCCCCAGAAAAAGTGAACTTCTAGGCCCACTGAGCAAGAAACAACAGTGTAGAAAATACTAAAAATATAGAAAAACACAAAGAAAAGGACCACCACTGGTAATTCCACCAGTCAAATAAATATTTTGGTGTTTTCCCTTTAAATATCTGTACAGACATGTGTATATGTTTGCCCGAAGTTAGGGTTATATATACACATCTCCTCTTATGTTATATCATCAACAGTTTTTCGTTTGTCACACAGGATTCTACGATGCCATTTTTACCTGCTACGCAATCACTGCGTATATGCACTGAATCTTGGAAAACCAATTCCCGCGTTCTCACATACTTAGATTGCGTCCAGTCTTTCACAGTTGCAAGCAATGGTGTGAAGAACGCCCCTCAGGGTGACCCTTACCCATATCTATGGGTGTCATATGAGCACCAGTTCCTGAGAGGGGAACGTGCGGGGAAATGGACAGCTAGTTGACAGGCTGCCTGCTGCCTTCAGGATACTCGCAGCGACTTATTCTCTCAGGAGCAGTTGTCTAGAATACTGGGAGCCCTATGCCCCTCAGCACCATGACTTCTGAGACTTGTAACAAAGCGTTTGTCAATTTGACACATAAAAACTGTATCTCATTATTATAGCTTGTCTTGAAAATTCTTAAACAAATGGAACTTTTTTTCATGTTTATTGGGCTTCAGCATTTCTTTTGTGTATTGCCTATTGAAGCAGAGAAGAATTTTCAAAAAAAGTCTGTAAATAATCTTAGATTTACAGGAAAATTGCAAAAATGTTATAGGATGTTCCTTTTTCCAGGCCCTGTTAAGGTCCTATTAATCTTCCATAATCAAGGAAACTGCAAAATTAATATCAGTAGAATGCTATCAACTGAACTCCAGACTTTGTTCGGATTTAAGCAGCAGTCTTTCCACTAATGTCCTTTCTCTGTTACAGTCTCTAATCTAGGACCCTACACTGCATTGAGCTGTCATGTCTCCTTACTTCACTGCCCTATGACAATTGTCCAGTCATCCTTATTTTTTAGGGCTGGTCCAGTATTCTAGAGAAAGTTCTTCCACGTGGCTTCATCTCTTGTTTCTCATGATTACATTTGGGTTATAACATCACAGAGATAAAGTGACTTTTTCACCTCATTTTGGGGGCCACATGATGTCATTCTGGGTGATGAAAAACTGGTGATGCCAACCTTGATACTCTTCTTAAGGCAGCTTCTGCCAGGCTTACCAACTGTGAAATGACTGTTTGCAGTCCCCACACTCTTTTCTTTGGAAGTGAACCACTAAGTCTAGTCTACCCTCAAGGAGAGAGAAATTCAGCTCCATCTGCTGCAAGTGGAGTAGTATTTGTATTATTTGGACTTCTTCTATAAAAAAGATTTGTGTCTTTTTTTTGTTTTTTCAATTACTTATCTATAATAATTCTGCTCATAGATTCTTTGAGTTACAATTCAATACTATTATCATTTATTTTGCTGTTCAAATTATTCCAGCTTTGGATATTGAGAACTCTTTGTAGTTGGGTCCTGTGTTCTTTAGACACAGCTTTCAAAAAACATTTTTTTTATCTTTTTGTTTTTAAACACTTCCTTACTTTCTAGTGGGTGAATAGCCAAACTCCCTCTTCTCTCCGTACCTTTTTTTCAGAAGTAAAGAGCTTTGCTCTCGAAACATCCTGTAGGGCTGGGATTAGTCTCTCTGGGTTGGTATGGATAATTCCTCCCCTTGTCGCCTGCAGATAGAGAGAACTTCCTACCCCCACTGGAACACCACTCCACCTCAAATTGGTCTCCTCCCTTGTTTTCTCTACTGCAGGACTTGTCAGAACGTTTACTGACTCAATGACTTTGCAAGAAGGAAAAACACAATAATATGTGTGTTTCCAAAATGCATGTGGTCCTGGAATCTTTACTTCAAGGGATACCTATGACATCCCTCAGGTCACTCAGGTCCAGAAACCCAGTTTGGAAACCCTGGCCTATGGGATATAATGCCAACTCCACAGAAGCACTCGAGGCCTTCTATTGTCTGCTGTCTGCCTCCCTTTCCAGGCTCCCTTTCTGCCTCTCTGCTATACTTCTCCTGCCACTCACACGTGGGTCCCTAAACAAGACGGTCTTATTCAAGTTTCAGTGCCTTTGCACATGCCATCCAGCACACTGGGATGCTTTTCCCCATTTGACCTCTGAGGACCCGGCCATCTCTGCGCCAGTCCTGGCCTCTGGAGGTTGACAGACATCCCAGCCCAGGGCTTTGCAGCACTTGGTTCCTGCTGTGCACACCATCCAGACTGCCTGTGTGCTTTTAGCCCATTCATTCTGCTTTGGTTCCTGCTCTCTCCTGGCCTAATGGTCAGCCTCCTGCCAACTCCACGAGCCCTTCAATCCCCTTTGATATGTTTTCTCTTTAAAAAAAAAAAATGAGTGGGAATTAGTTTGTTTATCGTTCTATTAAACAACACAAAACAAAACAAAAAGTCCTAATTTCTACACCCAAGAAGAACCCTAACTTTCTTAGAAACACACATTGAAAATGACAAAAAAGAAACATTCAGGTCTGCTTTCTTAGGGGATTAATGCCCAGAGGACTCCAGGAAAATTCAGAGCATCTGAATGCATCCAAGAAAGTGTATACCATTGTGCCTTGAATCCAGAGAAAGCCCTTTATGAAGGGAAGCTGTTGTCATCTTAACCAACAAAGAGGGCACCCACATTTCTTAGCAGCAGCCACGGCCAGGTCCCCTCTGCAAACAGCCTCTTCAGAGCTCTGGGGCAGGCAAGGGTCAAAGCATCAACTCCTAAACTTTTTAGCCAGGTCCTGTTCTGAATGCTTCCGTTACCACCTGACAGAGATGTCCAAAAGGAGGACTTTAGCTTTCAAAGCAAATAAAGAGACAGGACCTCTTCCTTTCCCCCGCTGCATCTGGCTGGCGGTGATTATGGCTTTAGCCCAGAGAATGTGGTGGAAGTGACATGCTGCCCTTAGGAAGCCTGGTGGCTTTGTTTCCACACTCTTGGAACCCTGGGACCACTGTGCTGGAAAAGCTAGGTCTGGTCTACTAGAGGATGAGGGGTACATGGGGGAGACCACTGTTACTAGGACCCAGGCATGTGAGTGGGGCCCTGCTGGCCCAGCCTGGCCAGCCGCTGAGTTCAGTTCTGGGAGCGAGCCCAGCAAGGCTAGTAGGACAGCCCAGCCAGCACCGTGAGAACTATGAAATCATTGTTTAAGCCACAAAGTGTTGGGGTAGCTTGTAAGCAGCAATAGATACTAGAAACCAAAGGAAGGCTGAACACTAGGCGGGGTCTCACTGTGGCCAGCTCCAGGGAAGAAGACGCAAAAGCAAGCCAGAGGTCCCTGCCACGAAATCTGCAACATATCCCAGCAGCAGATACACAAGTGACAAGATGCCCCTCATAGATGACATGTCCTGGGTGAGAGGGTGGCTCCAGGTGCCTTCCCTGCCTCTCCCACAGTATTCCAGCCAAGGCCTATGCTAAGACAAAGGAAGGGATTAGCTACCTACATAACCAACCCTCCTACCTCCCATCCTTCCACAATGCCAGGTCCTACACCATGATGTGGGGACGACAAACTGTCATGAATGCCATCATCATACTCAAGGAGCTAGAATCATTAAATGGAGTTAAAGAAAGTTGAAAATAACTTAAAAGCAAGGATGATGACATATCAGAAGAGAGGCAGCTTAACTGCAGGCTTACTCGGGCTTGAAGAAGATGCAGGGCTTCCCTTGGTAGAGGCTTCCTGAGCCTCAAAGGAAGGGAGGTTCTGACTAGGAAGGAAGAGAGGAGCAGATGTCATCCAGGCAGAGGGAATAGGAAAAGGCAGTGAAACAGGACTACGTTGGGGAGCTAGGTCCAGGGTCCCCCCACCAGGCAACTCTTCCGTCACTGGTCTCCCTCCCTCCCGTCTCCAAGATCCTCAAGCCTTTTGCCACCTAGGTTGATGGGTTTTCTCATCTCCTACCCCACCCTGTTCCCAGCCCTGGTTGGATTAATCCAGAGAACTAATTGTTTGAGAAGAGAGATTCCAGATCGAGAATGCCCGCAGGGAGTAGGTCCAGCCTCCGTAATTTAAGGACTCCCGCAAGAAATGAGTGATCACTTTCAGCAGCTGCTGAGTGAGAAACACACATGTGAAAACAGAGTTTAGTTCTTCTGACAACCAGCCCCCAGGGGGCCAGGAACAGGCCGAAAACCCCAAAGGGAACAGAAGAGTCCTGCACCGTGGAAGGACCGTCATTGCTTTAACCCTAAAAGACAACAGGAGAGCTGCGGGGTTTGGAAAGGGGGGCGTGTGAAGCAGCGCAGAGAAGGGCATGGAGGCAGAGCCCCGGGACCCAGGATTGGGTCCCGGGGCTCTGAGGGAAAGGCAGAGTTTGCAGACAAACCCCGCAGCTGGCTGCCCTGGGCTTGTCTGGCTCGGAGCGCCAACTCTGTCCTCGCCAGACTGGTCTTTCCCTGCCAGTTGAGAAAATGTTAAGAAAACTAGAAACCAGTAACTCACAAGCTTTCTAATCTACTACTAACCAGCTGTGTGAGTTTCTGCCAGTTTCTATGCCTCTTTCAGTGCTCATGAAAAGATGGGGACAGGTTGGGGAGATGAATGCTGAACTTGCTCTCCAAGGCAGCATCCAAGCACCAACTGCTGAGTAAACAACTCTAGTCAACCGAGCGTTTCAGTCTCAGGCTTTTCATCTGTAAAATGGGAACCATATAAAACAATTAAATGAGATAGAAGTGTGAGAAAGGATTGTCATGTAAAAAGTACCTCTTTCTTCCTTCTGTTCTTACTGAGGGCCCTGAGTATGAACTTCCCCCTCCTTGTGACATGGAGCTAGTCTTCAGAGAGGGACGGAATGGAGTGTGGTGACTTCAAACACTGGGTGACCCCAGAAGCCACTGGCGGGGTGCCCTGCCCCTTGTCCCTGGCAACCCTGGGTTCCTCTTTGGTCCCTGCACAGAAAGGAACTGGCCTGAGGCAGAACTGACGGGCCTCAGCTGATGAGGCCACCCCCTTCCAGGACAGGCACAGACAGTGACAACCACCCATTTTGCAACAAACAGGAAACCAGTTTACCAGTCTCAAAAATAGAACAGACAAAAACCCCCAAATATGAGGCTCAACAGTGGGGCAGCTCAGGCTTCTCACAGTGCTTCCTGAGCCTGCAGGGCATGTGTTGTTAGTGGGTGTTTACTTTTTCTTTTTAATTTCATTTGAGGAAAAGCCTTATAATGTCTTTATAAAGGTGACCCGCCTCTGGGGACCAGGCCAGGAGCTGGCCCCATCAGTCAGGCTTCCTGAGCGGCTGGGACCCTGCCTTGTCAGCCTCAAGCCAGCTACAAACGGTTCCACCACAAGGCCGCAGATGCCCTGACTAGTCTTGTCCCAGCTCTAAACAGGTCTCCCACAGCCTAGCTCTGCCCTTCCTGTGCCCCGTCCCACCTCATACAATATCACTCCTCCTCAGTCTGCTCTCTCAGGAACCCAGAGGCCCCTCTCTGCCCAAGAACCAGTTTGCTCACTAATCTAAGATATTCTCTGTGCTGAAGTCCTGATTTAGAGCTGGGTTCATGCTGTGCCCTCTGCCAAGAACACTGTTCCCTGCCTGGCCGCCTCCTTCTCAGATGCATTCACACTGGAATGACCCGATGACTGCAGTGATGTCATTAAGGACTCCATCACACAGAGTCCCCTCCCTTGTTGGGAGGTCATGGGGAACATGCGGCCCAAGTCTTAGTCCCAGGGGCAGCTGAGCACATCCTGGGTGCCTGACTTGTTTTCATCCTATGGACACACTGATTAAGAACTGTCAACTCATCATATTCTTTCTGTTTTCATTGTTAAGAACCTTTATGCCAAATATGTTAATCACCGCCAGTGGTTTTATGTCCTAACCTGACCCAGGGCTTTGCTTCTGTTTCTTTCCCTTATTTTCCTGCTGTCTTATTTCCTCATTAACATGGTTTTACCTCCATGTAGACTGCCTATAAACCACCTCAAGTCTTTTTTTGGAATCAGGTCAGGCATACATACAGAACTGAGCAAACATCTCCTGCTGACCCTGCCAAGCCCACTTTAGATGTCTCCAGCCCTGATTTCTCCCCAAGGACTCCAGGAAGGCCCTGCTTCCCTCCCTGGATGTTTCACGGCCCCCGTGTGTATGTCCCTCCCAGGGTGAGCAGTCAGCCACAGTCCTGAGCGGCATCTGTCTTCACAACGCCCCTCCATCAGATGAGCGAAGTCGGGCGCCCAACCTGAGTGCCCTCCCTCAGTGTGTACCCAGAGCTACGCACACAGCAGCCTGTTTAACCCTCAAGTCAGACCTGCGGGGCAAGGGTTTTACAGCTGAAGAAAGTGAGGCCCAGCAGCCTTAGATGCTCACACACAGTCACATACGATTGAGTGGCAGAACTGTCACCAAACCCTGATGTCCTAGCCTTGTCTGGGGCTCAGTTCCATAAGGTGCCTCAATATATGAAAAGGAACTTCTATGAGAAACAGAGAGAGAGAGAGAGAGAGAGAGAGAGAGAGAGAGAGAGAGAGAGAGAAGAAAATTAGATTTCTTTAGATTATTAAATAATGTACTATGGATGTCAAAGTCATCCTCACCACTTGAAGCATTTGAAATATGGCTTGAGGTATAAAAATCCATTCTCTCTCCACCTGTCTAGAAAAATTGACAGGCATTTCATGGTGATACCTTCATGTTTATCCTCCCATAGACTGGTGAGAACAGATCAGAGGACATAACTAATCACACACTTGACGGTTTCAGTGCCCCCATCCTCACATGCGCTCCCCACCACAGACACACACAGTTTTCATTTCTGGGAAGTGGTCACAGCCTACAATGGAAACAATGAACAAGAGCTAATTCTGCAAGAAGCTTCCAGAAGAAATTGAAGCCAACTTTCCTGGTGAGCAAGCACCTACAAACCATGAGGTCATTCATCCCCAGCCCGTATAGTGTCCCGGCCACTCAACTACATGGCAGGAGTTGAAATATTTAATGTTCCAGATGGGAACCAAATTGGTCTTATGCCTTTAAAATGCCCACTGGAGACACGCTAGTGTGCGTCCCTTAATGAAGGAGGGAGAGAACAGCAGTTGGTCTGGGCTGGATCCAAATGGCTCTGAATCTCAGCTCGCCCTAACGAGATGATTCGCACCTCTTCCACAGAAGCATCCTGAGTCCTGATGGAGCTCATCTCTTTGGTGGGTCTGGGCCGTTGCTCCCTTGGGCCACTAATGTGTGTGTGTGTGTGTGTGTGTGTGCACGCGCGCATATGCGTGTGCATGTGTGCCCTGTAGATTGTGAGCTCCGTGTACCAGGAGTCATGCCAAATTCACCCCAGAGTTCCCAGCATCTGGCACATGGCTGTGATCAGAATTTGTTGAGTGAATAAGAGCAGCAGCAACAGAGCTGGTGAAAACAAGGAGCCCAACAGAGTCCAAAGACTCTGGCCCCAAAGTGACCGTGGGTGACGCTCAGTTCAGACAGTCTCATGTGGAATTCTTGCCCAGCCACCCATCAGACACAGACCTGGGGTAACTTATATTGAGTTCAGGCTGTCCTGTGTCCCGCTGACCCTGCTCCACCTGCAGGACCCTGAACCAAACCGCCTCATGGTTTCTCTGGTCATCACCCGGAGGGGCTCAGGGGCGTCACAGGCTCAGTGCAGCAGGCTGGCTTCCGTGGAGCTGCTGGCAGGGTTCTCCAGTCTCCCAGCCACTCCCAGCGGGGTCTGGATGAGCCCCGGCACTGCCTAAGGAGTCCGCTTTAACACTCCCTCTGCTGCAGTGCTCCTTCCCCGGCCCAGCCCACCGGCTCCCTCCTCCCTGCCTGTCTCCTCTGGCCCTGCTCCCTGGCAGGCTTCTCCATGCTGCCTCCCTTAGGCTGACTGGCTAACAACTGCTCACCATTCAAGGCCCACTCAAACAGGGGTCTGGATCCTCCTCCCATCCCTCTGAGCATATCTGACCGTGCCTGCGCGTCTGTCTTCAGAAGTGCACTTCTGTCTCCAGAAGCCTGCATGCGTTATGTCGCCCACATGGATGCAGTCACCACCCTTCCCTCTCCGCTACACTTCCTCCTGGCAGAAACTCACCCTTACTCTGATTTGGGTCCCCAGCTCCTTACACAAGGGTTGGCACACAGCAGGTATCTCCCAGACGTCAGTTTTCTCTGTCCTCCCTGCCACATAAGGCAGGGAGCACCCGTCCCCTTCCTAAAGGTTCTGGGGACTCTGGCTGCTTCCTCAGTTATCTGGGCCATCCCTTTACTTCCCACTGAGACCAGCTGCCACCCCTCAGAGCTGTCCCCTTACATGTCACCCTCTTCCTGTCACTGCTTTGAGTAGCATGCCTCCAGGGTGCCCAACAGGGAGAGAACAGATGTCTTTTACTCTGATCCCACAGTCCCCTCTCTGAGAGAATGACACAGACACAGTCATTGAGTGCTAGGAGACCCACAGTCCTGGGAATGAGCTCCTACTAGGTACTCGCCCTTGTGGATCCTGAGACCCAGTTTCCTGCTATGTTCAGTGGGGAAGAGCAGCTCCTGCCTCTGAAGGTCATGGCAGGGCAGTGCCAGGCGGGCTGCCGTGAGCAGGAGCTGAGCAAAAGCGTCGCCCAGAGCTTGCCTTCTGTACAACTCCAGGGGTGGGCCACAGGACAGCTCAGGCCTGACTCAGAGGGAAGGGGCACCTCAGGAGGACTCCACTGGGGCGGGGGGCTCCCAGCTCAATGCCTTCCCTGCTTCTTCCAAGAAAGGTCCACCCAACAGGACCTCGACTGTGAGATGCTTCCCACCCCCAACCCCACTCCCACCCCCACTCCCACCCCCACTCCCACATACCCTACACTCCTCAGGAGGAGGGATGAGTCACCACCAGGTCATTTGGTCACTGAGTGAGCAGCTGGGGCTGTCAGTATAGTTTCCTCTCTTCTTCCTGACTTCTGCCACCCCCAGCTCCCCTCCCACTCCTGACCCCACCATTTTCCTGTGCTCTGATGTGGGAGGGATGGGCCCACTAACATGTCTCAAAATGAAAAGTAGAGAACATTTTGTTTTCCCATGGGGGAGCAAGGCTGAGCCAGCACTGGGCTGCCCAGCCCCCAGAGCCTCTCCCAGGGCACTTAGGAACAGCTCCCCATGCTCAGGTTGAGGGGACCTTCCCACTACTTGGCAGCCCTGTGCTAGGGAATGAAGACATGACATGAGACTGGGAGGAGGGAGGGAAAGACAAACGCACATTGACTTCATTGTGCGTAGATTCCAGAAACCCAAGGGGCCGGAGAGGAAGGGCACTGGGGAGCTGGCGTGTGAGCACGCTGCAGAGCAGACCCCGTCCAGGCTCAGGGAGCAGAGGTGAGAATGGTGGTAGAGAGCGAGCGTGAGACCCTCACAGGTCACCTTCAGTGACAGACACACAGTCTCCAAACAACCCTGCCAGGTGGTTGCTCCCTTTGGTAAAGATGAGAGACAAGGGGCAGGAACGGGAGGTCATTTCCCCCCACATCTCACCTCTAGCAGCTTGGGAACCAGATGTGTATCTCGGTGTCTCTCCAGCATGGTGGATGATGGGGACACACAGGAAACCCAATTCCCTGGAGCACATTGCAGAAAGGGCTAATAAGACCAGCAGTGAGATGCTCTGGAGGTCAAGAGATGGGGCGATGAACCCTGTCTGGGGTGGCTGAGGACCAAGAAGGATTTCAGGATGGATGCAATATTTGGCCTGGGTCTTGAACGGTGCCTGCATGGAACTAGGTCCAGGAGATCAACGGGGCCAAGGGCAGGAGTAAAGGCAGAGAAGTATCTGGCAGGGGAGGCAGGAGGACACCCAGTGGCCCTGTCACCTTCCTGATTAACTTGGATGCTGAAAGTCATTCTGTTTCCAATTGGAATCACAATCCCTGAGACTGATATCAAACACTTCCACCCTACGCTAGACATTAAGCAACCTGTAGTAGGTAATCCTAGGAGGCGAGTCCTATGGATTACCCCAATTTTACAGAAAAATAAACTGGTCCAAAGAGGTTCAGTCATTTTCTCAAGGCACAGAGCTCTATAAGGTGGGGCTAGACCTGAACCTGGACGGGCAGGTGCGGTGGGCAGGCCCCTCGGCCCAGGCTGCTTCACCGGCCCGACTGCAGGCGCCTCCTTGTGCTGTCCTCCTCCTGGGTGTCCCATCCCCCCACCCCCTGCGCCTGCTCTTTGTAAGAGAATTTGACCAGCACGTCCAGACCGGATGATTACAGCAGAGAAAGCCCTTGTCACCATCCAGCTTGGGCTGGGAACCAACAATTTGTTGACTTAATCAGGCTGATGCAGAAAAGTGTCGTCACGGTGGCGAGGTTTCTATTCCAAGAGGCCAGGCTGCAATTAAGTGTCCTGACCTGCATCCCTCCAATTACTGCACAAGAGCTGGTTGCCCGCGTCTGTTAACTAGCAATTACAGACCCTTCCGCTGAAAGTCCAAATCACTTAGTAAAGGCCACTTCCTTTATTTATTTTTTTGGATTTGGGAGAAGTAGGATGAAACTGTTGCCCAAGGTACAGGTGACATTTATTATTTAAAATAGGCCTATTCAAATAGCCAATCTGGAGCACGTGACACTGTCCTCTGTCCTTGGAAGTTGTTGTTATAAGGGCTCCTGGGTAGACAGCTCTGCTAGGAGTGAGGCATTACTATAGGCGCCTTAAATGTGTTATACAACTTTATTCTTAATAAACCAGAGAAGTCAGCATTTGTAGCTCCATTTTATAGAGGAAGAAACAGCTGGAAAAGTCCGGTAGCCTCCTCTGGTCACACGGTGTTCCTAAGATTCCGGACTTACAGCCAGATCTGCCTGCTTCCAAACACCAGGCTGCCCGCTTAGTTTAGGTGGTCTCAAGCTAAGAACCCAGTTTGGGGCTCCAGATAAACCTAGCTGTATGCTATAAATGGAGCTCCAAGAAATCCTACGATATTCATTTCTCCTGGCCTAACCCTGGACACTTAGCGGAAGCGCAGGTCTCTTTCTGTCTGGGACACTTACCACATTAGGACAGTTTTCTTTCAGCACTAGGTAGCTTTTTATATCAGCAAGAGAGACTCAGAATAGCTTGAGATGAACTGGACCTTGGAGTAGACATGGCTAGTGCCAAAGCAAGTCCACACAACACCACTGGTCACATGATGCTCGTGGCAGGCGGCACAACTCAATCATGACCTTCTTTCACACCGAACCTCTGCAGCCTCAGACTCCTTTCAACACAGGTGATTCCTTCAGTGAATGGGACTGGTCCAAGAGACAAAAATTAATTTTCCTCTCTGTCTTCGATATATGATGACCACGTTTTCCTACATGTAATTTTTTGACATTTGATTTGAAGATGATTTTCCTGGTTTATGAATTGATTTAGGCTGTACAAAAGTATCAAATCAAATAACATTTACTTATACATTTAATATATCACTTCTAATGAACAGAATCAAAACACCAACCATCAAAGATATCCCTAAGAATCTAGGGCATATGTCTGCTACTGGTGACCATGGTGTGCACCTCAAGCCCGTACAGAAAATGTATCAGGACCCAGTGGGTGGGAGAACTGAGATGGAAGAAGGGGGAAGGAGGAGCCCTGAGGATGAACCTGCTGCCTGACCACTATCCTGTGAGCATCTGCACCTGACCAGAGACTTCCTTGAACTTATGGATCACTTTTGCTAGATGCTTTGCTTCAGAAAAGAAATATCCAAACCAGACTCCCATCAGACGGGAAAGAAGAGTGAACATGAACAGATCAGATGTATGTGGGTGCATCTCCAAAATTGCAGTCGGGTTTTATACCAGACTTAATCAGAATCCACAGTTTGGGGCCAGAAGTCAGCCACAGACATTTCTACACTTGGCTTCACCCTACATCTTGCAGCAGACCCCTGACCACCCACAGCCTGGATTGACTCGGTAATTGGAGAAATCCACGTAACTGTGAGGCTGAAAGAGCAGAACTGCCACTGAGCTTGTCCCAGTTCTTTGATTTTGCCCTTAGGTGGCAACAACCTTCTCAGTTTCTTCTCTCAAATAACTAAGTCATCTCTGCTAGAAGAGAAAAAGTGACTATCAACCACTTTTCTGGGAGCAAAGTTCCACAAACACCACTCAGCGACAGAACTACGCGTTTGCTCCTGGATCAGCAGGATGGTCTCCATCCAGGGGGAGGGCGATACCTTCTCCTCCTGGGCCCTTGTTCCCCGGCCACCACTCCCCCTGGGGCCTCCAGCTCAGAGGAGAAGCACGAGCCTGTCAGCAGATGCAGCAAGCAATAAGGTGATCACCTTGTGGCCAGCGACAGACTCTGTCGCACCCAAAACTAGCTCCTGACTTCACTACTGGGAGCCCCCTTGGAGCTCCCCAAGGTACTGACCCTCCTTCCTGGCTGGGCCCCTGAAAACAATGCCGCGCTGGACAGTGGTTATTAAGATATTTATATGAAGGCATTTACATACGATGACATGGTCTATAAAGGAATCAATTCAGAAATATATTTAGCATCATTGCTTTACTATGTGTGTCTCATAGAAAAAAGAGATATTCTCATCACTCTGAGAAGCTTTCTAACTTTTTACCTCCCATATATAATGTGAGTCTTTTTGAGAAACTCGGGTGCTCTTTTGGCAGTTGGCCCTTGGGTTTGCCTACAATGGTCTTACAACTTTGGTTTCACCGAGCTCTCACCCTGGACTCTGGCATGTTCAAAATCTTGGTCTTGGGCACTGCCCGACCTCTTCCCAGCAACTTCAGACTCCTCTGACGCCCCCTTTCAGCCCACCAAGGGCGCTACAGTTGTTTATTGGCCTGTTTATGTCGACCATTGGTCTGAGTCCTCCAGCGACTGAATCCTTAGTTCATACTTGCTTCTGGGCGTGACCCACAGGGTCCCCGTTAATGCTCACTGCTCAGGGCCCAGAGACTGAATGATATCTTGACTGTATCCATGTCTTACACCCACTGCTCACCACGGTTCATTCCGCTGAGCAGCCAACTGGGCTCTCCGCCCGTGGGTGCAGACAGCCGTCTGTGCTGTCTCCCACTCAGAACACATATCGCTGGAAGTTCAGGCCCCAGGGAGTTGTTTGCTTGCTTGCTCATTGTACTTAGTAGGGGGAAAGAGTCTGACGGTGGCTCTAGTCACTTGCTATCTCGTTGCCCCAAAACTGTAACAACAGTTCTTCTGAACACAGCTCTGCATTGTCCTAAGTACTTTATATGCCTTCGTTTTATTAAGCAACTACCCTGTAAGGCAGGTACTGGCACCATCTTCTTGTTACAGGTAATAGAGCAGATGCAGAGATTCTGTGACTTACTTGCGGTCACCCAGGTGGTCGTGATAGGCCCAGGTCACACACCAGGCTGGGCTCCCTCCAGAGACACTGCCTGTAAGCACTGTGCTGCACTTCTTGCTGAACCCAGGCCATGCTCAGGTTAGCAGGGGTACAAAACATCCAGGTGAACAACAGTGAGGTGAGGCATAAATTTGGGAAAAGGGAGAGTTCTGTTATTCGGGGTCACAATACATTTCTAAAAGAGGGGCAATACAAAACGGCAGCTATCGCAGTTGTAAAGATAAGCCCTACCCAACTCCAAAAGGGCCACATCATTTAGAGGTAGAAAAAAATTGCCTTAATTTAAAGATGAGCCAGAAGAGGTTCAGAGAAGTCCCCAAGCACACACGTTACAAAGAAGAGTGGCCAGAGGCATCTGCTTATGAAGACAGAGACATACTCATCAAAGCTTCCTTCCAATGGGATAAGTAACTCCCCGCAAAAGACGTTTTAATAAACAGATGACCCAGGTTATTAAACTATCTGCTGCCTCAAGGCAGACGCAGAAGCACAGCCCCGGGGTATGTGAATCACACCTACTATCCTCAAGGGGGAGCCAGAGTCAGTCACTCAGTCCCTGAGTGCTCTTCACACACAATAAAAACGGAAAACTGCAAAGGTAAAACTCCATTTCGGCCTAAAATGGACAAAAGTCTAATAGGATGCCATGAATTTGGAACAAACAGAGGATCAAGCCAGCAGAGGAAATGCCCCTATTTTCATGCATCCCCTATCAAATAGCTGGGTCTCATCTGTATTGTATTCCCACCAGGACACCTCATTTTAAGAGTGGTAGTGACAAGTTTGTCTGGGGGAGGAAGATCAGCAAACACCATGATGCTGGGAGGGCCACAGCTCCTTGGGATCACCGGGCTGAGAACCCACCACTTAAGCAGTTGTTCTATCTGTGAAATGAGGTGTGTCCCCCTTCTTGGGCTGGATGAGACATGGCAGTGAAGGTTCTGTGTTCTACAGACGCGGCCTGCTAGGCGGGCAGGGGCTGTTCCTCCCTGCAGAGTGTGAGCACAGCAGTTTTCTGGATGTGGCCCCGTGAGCCTGCGCTCTGTGGGGCCTCAGAGCCCTGTCTCCAGGTTCTGGCTCAGCATCGATTTTAGGAAGGAGGCGTCTGAGGTCCCAGATTCCACAGCCTGAAGAAATACAGGTGGAGGCTCTGATCCAAATATCCAGACAGCCAGCTAATACACTCCCTGCACCTACAGACCCCGCCAGCAGGGGCGCCATCATGTGTCAAACACACCTTGTCATATGACCACCAGAAAGTGGTACAGGCAGGGCACTGAAAACAGCAATTCACACAGCTGCCAGGCAGCCATCACCACCTGGTCCTCCTCCCAAACACACCGAGTGAGTCTCGGTGACACAGGGGAGCCTCGGAGACTGTGAGCCCACATGATCTCATCAAGCTGTCTTTTTCTAGCCATTAACAGAAATATTATTTCTCTCCCTGGGACCATGGTGAGTAGAAATTGCCATGAAATTGCCTCTCTGCTGGGTGATCTTTACACAGGGAATCTAGGTCCAGAGTATCAGCTTTAGAGTCCTCAACAGGAGGGGCCATCAGAAGTCACCAGCTGCCCTCTGATTCCACATACATGTATAAGTCATCCTAACAGTGGAGAGACACTAAGTTAGTAAAGTCAAGGATACCCTCACTGTGCCACGTGACACCTTCACTTTAACTCCAGGTCAGAGCTGGATCTGAACACTGAGTGTTTCTAGCCAGCGCCCCCGCACAGGAGGCTCATGGAGAAGGGACCCCCAGTGTCTGCCTAACAGATTCATCACAACACCTCACGGTGGAGGTGGTAGGTTCTTCCCCAACCACTGAACACAGCAACCTGACCTCTGCTCTGTATGTGTGTTTGGGGTACCAGCGTCTTCCTGCAGCGACCCCCAGCAGCCCACTGCTGACCCCACACAGCTCATCCCCCACGCAGGAGCCTGGTTCCTAGACCTTGGGTGCTATGAGTCCTGCCATCTGCGGGAAATACAACAATGAACGGCAGTCATCCCTACATCCCTGATTGACAAGTCACAATATGTTTTCGCCTGTGGTTCTCACAGCCCATGAGAAAGGGGAGGCAGAAACTTGCATTTCTAACCAAGCCACCTACTTCATCTTGACCCATCTTTCCCTTCCACTAGCATTGCCCACTTGGAAAATCCATCCTTGCCATTTCAGATTCAGCTCAGGTATCGGCTCCTCCAAGAGATCTTCCCTGACCACCTCCATCCCCATCTAGGTCAGATTCATCACTTCAAAGCACATCTCTGATCACAGTCACCACACTGTGTGCATCTGATGGCTTGTATGCCTGCCCCCACCCCAAACTGTGGCACACTGGGGGCAGGGATTAGCACGTGCTGTCAAACTGCAGGCCCCATCCCAGCTCTCAGCTCAGAGTAGGCCCTTATTGGATGCTTTTTTGATGAAACCACTGCTGACTGGGCTTCCCTGTACCTTTTCGGTACGGAAGAGTATTTACCGCCACGTGACACATAATGGCATTGCAGTCAATGACAGACCAAATATATGATGGCAGTAGCCTAGATGTGCAGTAGGCTATACCATCTAGGTGTGTGTAAGTAACTCTATGACAACCACATGATGACAAGGCCACCCAACAACACCTTTCTCAGAACATAGCCCCGTCGTTAAGCCATGCATGACAGTGGTGGTAGATCCGTCAGGACGACGTCATGGAGACATGAGAGGGACGATGAAGGGAAGTAACACTGGAGAGAGGAGAGCAGATCAAGGAACTGTAAACAAGTTCAATGCAGCAGGGAGCAAGGGATGGGCTGTATTTGGAGAGAAAATAGGGTAGAAGTGAGTCAGAGGTGAATTACTTGAGGGCCCTGATGAGGATGCTGGGGAAACGAGGGCACTGCCTGCTGGGATGTCGAGGCCGAGCAGGGCCCTGAGGAGACTGGGAAGTTCTGCATATTCAGTTTGGTTTGTCAGTGGAATCCCAGGTCACTGAGAGGACCTGTGGCTTGATGCTCCACTTAGACATGTGTGCCGTGCCTGACGATGACAGCAGGAAGGAGATGTTACCCCAGGCTGAGGTGGGCCATGAAAATAAGAGCTTCAAGCACTCCAGAGAAAGTGTTTTAAATCACAAAACCTCACTGTTTTTCTTAAGTGAGGTAAATCTGATTTACAAAATCATATGTTCTAGATGTGCAGGTTTACTCTGCGTCAAATATAGGATAAGACACCTGGCCCACCACCAAATCTCTAACAGTCCCCCACCACTGTCTATCGGACTCCCTCTTCCTTTGTTCTACCTCCCACCCCTTTCCCCTCTGGTAACTTCAGTTCTGTTTTCAAGGCTATTAGATCTTATTTTGTTTTGGGGTTTTTTTTTGTTTGTTTGTTTGTTTTTCAGTTTGTTTGCTTTGTTTCTTTATATTCTACTCAGGAGAGAGATCACCTGGTATTTATTTGTCTTTTGCCTTCTGACTTATTTCATAATCCCCTCTAGCTCCATCCATGTTATTGAAAATGGCAGGATTTCATCATTTTTACAGCTGTGTAGTATTCCACTGTGTATATACAGTGCATCTTCTTTATCCATCCATCTGTGGATGGACCATTAAATTACTTCCATACAAAGTCTTACCTTATAAGCACCAATATGGTTTCTGTTACACTGGTGAGATTCTTCTACATGTCATTTCTGGGGATGTGGGGCTACTTTCCTTTGCAAATGTCCAGATGTTGCCTTGACTGAGTAGGGTGCTGCCCTCTTCGAGGAAAGCAAAAGGGTGGACGGGTGCGATGGAAAGACTATGAATTCTGGAGGGAGACTGACCTGGGTTCTAATTCTGACTCTGCCCTCTTGCGCTTAGTAACCACAGGACAGCTCTACTCTCACCGGAAGGAGAGCTCAGCAAAGTTCCAGACACGTGGCGACTGGGAGAAGCAATCTGTGATATCTAAATGCCACTAAAGGTCAATTTCTAGAATATACAGGAAACATCCAAGTGCCAATCAGAAAAGGACAGGAAACTCATTAGAATGGCAAAGAATATGAAACCAAAGGGGAAACCCTAATGGATCATAATTAAGAGGCCTTCAAACTCACTAGTAATTAGAAAAATGTCAAAATAATACAATGAGATACTCTTAAACTCCCATGCTGTAAGTGTTGATAATACCTGTGTTGGTGAGTATGTAGGGGAATGGGGCTCTTCCTGTCCTGCTGGTGGGAGAGCAAGTACAGCACTGTGGAAACAGCAGTTCTTAGATTGAATAAACATTTATTTTCTTGGTACCCATTAAGTTTATCCCTGGCTATAAAATCCCAGAGAAATGTTCACAGAGTTTGTAATGGATCATTTATGAATAAATCCATGGCACTGTTTCTTGTGACTAGGTAATCTAAGCACCCGAGACGAGGGGACAGGGGAGGAGAGGCATGGCTAACTGTGACCCACCATCAAATCCCAGGCAGCCATTAGGAGCCGGAACTAGATGCAGCATGCATGGAGATATCTTGACATGCAATACCAAATGAAAATGAACACCATCATTGGTAGATAACAGGATGACTACATTTCATAAGCGGAAACAGGTAGTCACATCTAACACACTACGCGATGCACTGTGGGAAGTTAATAAATATTGGTTCTTTTCCGTGTACATTTCCAAGTCAGCCTCTTCTACACTGGCCCTGGACAATCCCTCCATTCCTCATAGGTGGTGTCTGGAGCACCAAGATTTTCCCAAGGTCTTCAGGGTAGTTTAAAGCCCCTGTCTGAAGGGGAAGGAGCTTTATTAAGTGACCTTGGGGCAAACTTAAATCTAGAGAGTTTTAAAAATTGACATCAATTAAACCTTCACCTGACATCTCATGAACATGCCTCATGAAGGAGACGCTGGTGGGTCAAATTCTACTGCCATCTCCACTTGACACAGGGAACAGAGCACTGAGAGGCAATTTGCCTCCAAATCACTCACTAACAAATTATAGGGCTAGCATTAAACATTGGGCAGTTTGAACTCAGAGTTTACAGGTTTTTTCTGTTGGCACATTTATTTTATGTGCCTGTGTGTAATAAAGCTTTCAAATACACAGATATGAACAGGCACTAATAAAAATAATACACTGTTCTTTTCACCTAAACTCTGCCCAGTTCTTTGTAATTTAATAACACAGCAGTTCCATTCACAAAGAAAGATATTTTATGTATTTTGTTCATTGCTAAGTTACCAGTGTTGAGTAATGCTCCACATAGAATAGACCCTCTCTCTCTCTATATATATATACACACACACACATATATACATATACATATGTACGTATGTATCATCTGAATGAACACTGGAATCTTCATTTCTGATTAGTATATCTTCTGTCCCTAAATAGGTAGACTGCAGGTGGTGCGCCTTCCCTAGCTAGGGTCATGACAGGTGGAAATCTAGGGTCAAGGAAGAGAGTTATGGTGAGCTTCTTTTCCCTTTTACACTCGTGCCCCTAGTTTATTGGGCAGTATTTCAGGGGTAGAAACACAGGAGGAAGGAGATGTGGGGGCAGAAAAGCTCTAATTTTGCTGCTGGATGAACCTATGGACTTCAACTATCTGGGTCAAGCAGAAGTGACAGCTGACTCCAGCCTCAGAGATTCCCCAGCTGCCTAGGTCTTGCTGCATGTCTTCTCAGGAGGAGGCTGTATCCTATCCTCTGGCTGGACCACCCTCACCCCGGGTCCTGCAGAAGTCGACATCACAGGGATTCAGCTTGTCTCCTTAGGCAGGTCTTAAATATTCAAGCTCCCGAGTGATTCTCTCTCATGTTCTACATTTCACCCATGGAAACCAGTCACACATCCTTTGTCCTGCTGCAGTGGGAATGTAGGTAGTTCCCAAATGTGATCCTCTGCTCTCTCTGCCCAGCCAAAGGCCACTTCAGCTTCTCAGTTGAGTGTCCAACATCAGAGTAGATGTCTCCCAACTGCAGGAATCAGCGTCAGGCTCTTTAAGCATCTGCAGAGTTCCCACCACACACCCCAACACCATACACATTTAGGCTGAATTGAGAGGCTAGGGGACTAAAACTCTAACACTGGCTGAAAACAAGAAGAGAGAGGAGGAATCCCAGAAAAGAGAGACCCAGAAATGTAATCTCAAGTTTTACGTAAAATTTCCACCCAGCTCTCTAGACTTATGCCCCATGCATTAAAGATCAGACTCCAAGGAGCTTAGATAAAGATAATGACATGACTGATATTTAAACTTATGCCCAAGGGACTGAGGCTTTTTTAACTACAATCCAAACAGGTTATTTGCCTGCTAAAACAAACAAAATCAACATAATCTTTGGAAGAACAAAAAAGAATCTATAGTCTCTCTCACAAAACACTAGCACTGTTCAGGATTCTTGACATACTTGTCCAAAATGACTTGATATAGAAGGAAGGAAAACATGATCCACTTTCAAGAAAAAGAAGGCAATCAAAAGACATCGATACTAAGATAACCTACATATTGGAGCCAGCAGATAAGAATTTTAAAGCAGCTACTACAAATGCATTCAATGATATAAAATAAAATGTCCTCACAATTAATAAGAAAATAGGAACCATCAGTAGAGAAACATGAACTCTAAAATAAGGACCAAATGGAGATTCCAGAAATGCAAAACATAGTACCTGCAATAAAAATTTCACTGGATTAGCTGGACAGCATAATGGAGATGACAAAAGAGGCAGCGAACTCAAAGATAACTCAAAAGAAATATGTAATATCAGGGAAAGAAAGAAAAATTGTAAAAATAGAGTAAACAAATATGATAATTCAGTAAAATTACAGGATACAACATTAATATACAAAAATCAGTTATTTCTATACATGAATAAGAAACTATCAGAAAAACAAATTAAGACAATTCAACTTTCAATTACATCAATAATAATAAAATACCTAGAATAAATTTAAACAAGGAAGTGAAAATCTATATACTGAAAACTGAAGAAACTGAAGATGCAGACAGATAGAAATTTAGTCTATGCTTATGGATTAGAATTATTAACATTTTTAGGATGTCCATAATATCCAAAGCAACTACAGATTCAATGTAATCTCTATCAAAATTCCAATAAGCATTTTCCCCAGAAATTGAGCAAACGATACTGAAATTTGTGTGGACTCACAAATGGCATGATCAGTCAAAGTAAACTTGAGAAAAAAGAAAAAATCTGTATACACCAGACTTCCTGGTTTCAAACTATACTACAAAGACTTAGAACTTAAATCAGTATGGCACTGACATAGAAACAGGCACATAGATCAATGGAATAGAATTGAAATCCCAGACAAGGCCTTCCCAAGACAAAGGAGCCAAAATATATAAAAAAGGCAAAGAATGGTCTCTTTCATTAAACGGTGCTGGAAAAATCAGATAGCCACATGCAAAACAATGAAACTAGACCGCTGTCTTACAGTATACATAAAAATCAATTCAAAATTTATTAAAGACTTGAATACAAAACATGGAGCTATAAAACTCTGAGAAGAAAGCATGAATGGTAAGCTCCTTGACACCAACCTTGGCAAGGATTGTTTTGGTTTGACAAAGCAAAAATAAACAACAGAAATTATAACCAAACTAAGAAGTTCTGTACAGCAAAGGAAGCCATCAACAAAACGAAAATGCAACTTATGAAATGGGAGAAAATATTTGTAAATAGTGTCTATAGTAAGAGTTTAATATCTAAAACATATAAAGAACTCATACAACTCTAAAGAAACAACATCAGTCGATTAAATCCAATTAAAAAACAGGCAGGGGATCTGAAGAGAAATTTTCCCAAAGAAGATAAACAGATGGCCAACAGGTACACAAAAGGTGTTCGACATCATCAGAGAAATGCAAAACACAACCACAACGAGATGTCACTGCACACCTGTGTGAATGGATGTCGTGGAAGAGACAAGAACAAGCATGCCAAGGATCTAGAGAAAAGGAAATCCCTGGGCACTACTGGAGAAAATGCAAACTGCTATAGTTTTTATGTAAAATGGTATGGAGGTTTCTCAAAAAATTCAAAATTGATTTACCATATGACCCTGCAATTCCATTTCTGGGTATTTAACTGAAGGAAATGAAATCATTATCTCAAAAAGATATTTGCAGCCCTCGGCTCATCGCAGCATTAGGTACAGTATCCAAGACATAAAAACAACCAATGTGTCCATCAGTGGATGAAGCGATAAAGATGTCATACACAAACATGCCATAACATACAAGGGACATTATTTGGCCATAAGAAAAGAAATCCTGCTGTTCGTGACAACATGGATGGACCTTGAGGGCATTATGCTAAGTGAAATAACATCAGGCAGAGGAAGACAAGTTCTGTTTGATATCATTTACAGGTGGGATCTAAAATAAAACAAGCAAACTCAAATTCATAAACAGAAAGAACAGATTGGTGGTTGCCAGACAAAATGGGTGTAGGTGGTCGCGGTAAATAAAACTCTACTCATAAGATGAGTAAGTGTGGGCCACGCTTATTTGAAAGTTGTTAAAAGACCCATCACAATAAAAAATGTAACTTTGGTGATGTTAGATGTCAGCTAAACTTACTGTGATCATTTCAATATATATATATATGCATATACACACATATATAATCATTATCATATTCCTAAAACTAATATACTATGTTTAATTTTTTGAAATCTCAGAATTTTTTTAAATATTCTACCCATAGTTAGCCAAAAGAAGGTTGAGCAAAAAAAAAATCCCACAATTTAAAAAAAACCATAGAGCCTCAGGGACTAAAGGGACAATATCAAAAAGTTTAGCATATGTGTATTTGAAGTCTAGGAAGAAATAAAACAGAGAATGGTGGTAGAAAAATATTTAAAGAAATATTGGCTGAAAAAGTCCCAAATTTTGCAAAAGACAAAAATTTAAAATTCAGAACTTCAGGTGGGAAAAATATGAAGAAAATTATGTCAAATTAAATCATGAAACAACTATTGAAAACCGAAGACAGAGAGAAAATCTTCAAAGCAGTCTTTGATCCTTATTCAGAGGATCAAGTTTCATCTAACGTTTCCTTGAAAGAGATGAAAAGAAGCTGGAAGTCAGTGGAACTGCCTCCTTAAAATGTTGAAAGGGAAAAAAAAAAGAAAGCCTAGAATTCTATACAAAGTAAAAACATCCATTAAGAATGAAGATGACCCAAAGCATGATGTTCCACTCAGGAAGTCAGATTTGAGACCACACGTTGTAGGGACCGATTTAAATGAAATTTAAACAAATAAAAGGCAAATGTATAGACAGAAAGTAAGAGAGTGGTTGGCTGGGTGTGGGGGGTAGAACAGATCAGAAATCCAGATGGATGAGACGGATGTTATGGGGCGTGAGGGGAGGGATGAAATGTTCTCTGACCCAGACACCTGGCCAGCTGCTCCCTAACCCTCCCCGCAGTGTGTTCCCGGGGCGTGTTGTCCACTTTCATAATAACAGTGGGTATTGTAATGATGTGTTTAATATCAGTCTTCCCCAGTCATTGTGAGCTTCATGAGGACAGACTGTTTCTAAGTCATTTTTTCTGGTACCCCCAGTCTCTAGCACAGTGCCGGAATATAAATGTAGGGAGAATTGAACTTCTCTTCCCGGGTGGTGAGCCCTATTGGCAAACAGTGACTCTTAGGTTTTTATCCACAGGAGACCTCTTCTCTCTTCACGGAAGCTCCTGTTCTCCCGGGCCTCTCTCTCCATCAATGAATGAAGCCTGTACTGCACGTGGGTTCTGAGAGAGCAAACGTGGAAGCTGCCCATTCTCAAAGGGTCTCAGCCCAGAGTGGGTGCACATCACTTCCACCACCCTGGGCAGAGCCGAGCAGGGACCAGGCCAGCCTGGACTGACGGAGTCATTACTGAATCAGAAGGCCTGCGGCGCACAAAGGGACGGGAGGTTTGTTGACAGCCATGGGGAAAAACTACCGCTGTCCCTTCTAGTTTCTTAGACGTCATTCCCCATCCTTTTCATTGGCACAGGAAAGAATAAGGGCGTGGTTAGAGTTTTAGAGTTTTGTCTGGCCTAGGCCGTGGGCTCCTAGCGCTCTGCAGGAGGGCTCCAAGGAGTCTGCTCCTCATGTTTCCTCGCTCAGCTGTATCACTGGAGTCCCCTCCATAGAGGGCATCTGTGGAGTTTTCAAAACTGCCCACACTTGTTTTCACCACACAAAAATCTGCTTTATCCAGAAAAGGGAGCTCTCTGTCAGCTCTAAGCTTGTGTTCTGCATGGTTTGGAATCTGGAAGAGGCCTGGAACGTTTGTAAGATTGTGGTGGAGTTTTCATCTCCACTTTAGCGTTCAGCCTATACTCTGCTATTTTTACCTGCTTCTCATGATTTTCTCCAGTTCTTCCCCAACTGCAAGAGCAGGACCATGTCTCCCAAAACTATGTGCCGAGACCCTGACCCCCAGTGTGACTGTGTCTGAAGACAGGGTCCTCAGGAGGTGAAAGGTTAACCGAAGCTCTAATTCAATAAGCCCGTGGCTTTAATAGAAGAGGAGGCGTATGAGTCATGCTCTCTCTCTACCATGCGAAGCAGCTGTTTACAAGCCAGGAAGGGAGCATCCTGATATTGGACTCCCAGCCTCCAGAACTGTGAGAAAATGAAAGTCTACTATTCACATCCCAAAGTTGTGTATTTTCTTAAAGCAGTCTAAGCTGATGAACACACATGAACACATGTCAACTATTTTAACCTCCTCGCAACAAATGCGAGATGCAGGTATCCAGTCCCCCTACTCAGCCTTGGTTAGAGTGACATGATCACAGTCACACTGTGAGTGACAAATAGAACCCAGGTCCCCTAGCTCCAAAGCCTGTGCTGTACCCTTCATGCCTCGGGGCCATGGGTATGTCTCCTAACTTGCAGATTGGGAAGGCAGTGGGATCCCCAACTTCTTCCAGGTTGGTGGCTGGCTGCTCCTGGTTCTGTCTTCGAAACTCTCCTTAGTCATAGGCCACCCCAGAGTGGTGACCTCGAGGGGACAGAGAGAGGAATTCTGCCTTGGCTGCACATTCCTTCCAGCCTCTGGGGAGGGTAACAAAGAAACCCAATGAGCGCCCAGTGTGTAGGTGGGTGGGGAGACAGCGGCTTTTGTCTTCCCTGCTGGCGTCCCGGAGTTCGCACAGCTCCATCTCTAGGCCTCAGTCATTGCAAGAGGGCACCCGGACACCCAGCAGTGATTCAAAAGCCCTGAAACTAAACATTTAAAAAATCCATTTCTTTCTTTTTTGGCACAAAAACGTCTGGTTACTTGCTATTTCTGAGTAGGCAGCAGAAGCAAAGAAGCTGGTTTGTGAGCTCTAGTAGCAGATTTAATCTGTAGTGAAAACCACCTTGTTCAGGGCCTTCAGAATTCAGAGCACGTTTATGTCCCCGTCGGGCTTTATCTTCCCGTCGGGCCTCAGTAGGCTATCTGAGTATGATTATTCCCATTTCACAGGTGAGGAAGTGAAGGCACATGGAATGTAAGAAACTAGCCCCAAAGGGATGTCAAGAACATACTCAGGGGCTTTTAATTCTGAATGCTGCCCTCTTTCCTTCTCAAAAGACTACAAAACACTGGGGAAGGACATCACTCGCTCCCTATCTGCTTCAAATATAATTTCCGTTACTTGCTTTCACCAACCATCTTTTTGCTTATTATCGAAGCTACTGTCTTCCATCACAAACAATAAAAATTGGTACAGCAGAACAAGATCATACAATCAGTAAGTGACCTTGACCCCGCTCCTGGCATTTGTCCTTGGGATTCACACAGTCTACCCGGCAACCAACAGTCTCAGTCCTCCGGGCCTCCATGAAAAAGCCCTCTGCTACCTAAATAACTAGAAATGATTTTTCAGTCCGGTCTTTGTTATTTTTGTGACAAATCAGTCCTTCTCTTAAATAAAAGGAACATGAATTCATATGAATAAGAATCATAGTTAACATTTATAAGTTATCACTTTTGACATGCTCTCCAGAGATCTCTTGGTACCATAAGCAGCTCCACTTCTACAGCCCTGACAGGTTATCATGTGGATGATGTACTCAAAGTTGTGCAGAGCACAACCTGTACAATTGGACATGTTCACCCTGCTGGGCTATGCCACTGTTACCCCCTTGCTCTGGTATAGGACTTACTTGAGACCTTCTCTCTCACAAGTAGCTGCCCTTTCTTTTCCATAATCTGTAAACTATTTGCATATTTTGCTATTCATTAATCAACTTTTTTTTTTTTTTTTTGGTCACCCCTGGCCCTGGGACTCAATCCTGGGTCCATGGCTCTTACAGCTTACACCTTAGCCGCCTGAGTCATAGAGTTGCAGGTGGGGCTCATTAATCAATGCTTTTAAAAAGGTGTATTATTTTTCCACAGAGTTGCTTCCCTAGGTCACATCACATGGGTGAGGGGCTGAGAACTGTCCTGCACCCGGAGAGGCTGAGTGAGAAATTTAATGGTGCCAGGAAATGAGAGATTCTAAGCAGATGCTTGGTCTTGGGTTAGTAGCAACATTTATTTGGGGTTTTCAGTACACATGCAGGGGTGTTAAGGAACCTGCAATTACAATGTGGTTTATCTCATCCAACAATTAGGCTGAGTATGACAGAAGATAAAGGGCACCAGGTACTGGGTCAGGGACTTTACTACTTTTCTACACAAACTCATTCAGCACTGAAGAAAATGCTATCAAGTTCATACCGCTCTCCAATTTCATAGAGGAGGGACCTTGAAAATTGCTCATTTTCCAAAACCAAGCTCACAGGTGTAAACTCATGCAACCTTTTTGTTTGTCAATAACTATCAGTAGGTGTATAGTCCCTTTGATCCAGGAGGATACTCCGAGGCATTTATTCCAGTGAAACCAGAGAGGGGCCTATAGCATATGTTCATTGTAACACTGATCATTGATATTATCAGTATTATCACTGGGACTGGAAGACAGTGAGAAACACTAGGGAGATGGTCACATAAATTATGGTGGGTCCCAGTAATGGACTAGACATGTGACACAGTCACTAATAATCATGTTTTCAAAACAATTTTAAGTTGCATGGGAAAATGCCTAAGTTACACTAAGAGCAAAATAAGACTCCCACACCACACAAAGAGTAAAAAGTCACTCGTAAGTCTACTGTGTCTCCACAGAGAGAACTGACTGCTGGAAGAAAGTGCACTGAAGTGTTAAGAACAGCTGTTGCTAGAAGGTGGGACACAGCTGCATTTTCCCCTTCTTTTCACGCATATCTTTTCCAAACAGTCTACAACGAACAGGCACCCCTGCAAGCGTCGGGAAGGCATGTCACTGACGTCACAGCCTGCTCAGGCAACAGCAGCCCAGACAGAGCTCCTGAGCAGCCACACGCGCTCGGCACCAAGCAGGCCGCATTACCTCCTTATTCTGCGGTGGAATACGCTTACCTCTGCTGTACAGATGGAGGAGTTTCCCATGGAAACCACACCTGTCTTTGTGACTCTAAGTCCCGCTTCCCTGATCCCTCGATGGTAGCCGGTCAGCAGAAACAGCCACCAGGGGGTGGTCACCAGGCTGCACCAAAGCTCAGGCACTGTCGAAGGCAGAGTATGGAATTCTGCCTGCCCCTGAGAGGACGAAGAGGCACCTTCTTTGTGCATCATGAATCCAGGTTGGAGTCACCTTTTCTACTAGTCGCCAAGAGCGCATACTGGATGCCCTCACTGGCAGGACCTGAGACCTAAAAACAACCTGATTTATTTTTCCAGTCACTGTGTCCACCCCTCATCCTCTTGGCTGGCTTTGAGATGCCCCTTCCTGACTGCTGTTCTCTGACTTTACCAATTTACCATCACCTGCACAATGATGCTCCTTATGCCTAATTCCAGAAGAGTTGATTTCTATACTGTGTCACAGACTTTCCAGGAAGAACACCCAAGTCACCATTAGGGAGTCATGAGCCGGGACAGTGAGGTCTAGGTCAGCAGGCGCTGCCCCCTCCACGCCACCCCCTTGCAACAGAGTCCATCTTTTCATCTCTGTTGAGCTTTATTTGAAGAAGGAACCTGACAGTGATCGAAGGCTATGGATCTTGATCATTAACAAAAGTTCAAAAGACTCCAGTAATTAAAACATTCCAGGAGAAGCAAATCCATGCAGAACATGGGGAAGGGTCTCTTCAGGGTCACACTGAGATCGCACTGATTCTAGTTCACTGAGCAGCTGGAGCAGGGCCTGCCTTCTCTAGAGGCTCACTGGGGAATGTGGGGCACAGGTGGCAGAGTGAGGAACGCGTCAGGAAGGAGCAGGCAGGCGGGAAGCCACACACCTTGGGGCTCCCGAGATATCTCTTTGACTTCTTCAAACACGGACATCAAAGAACACCTTTGAGAAACACCCTTATTTGCTTTGTAGTCCCAGAGACACCATGGATCTAGTCTCCCTGACTTTTCCCCTCAGTCTGGACAGCCCCTGCTGTGCTGGCTCAGCCAGAAAACCCTGGAAACCACACCTGGGTTGCTCATCCCTGCTTCCCAGAGTCACAGGCAGTGCTGGGGCCCCTAGTTAACGGCCAGTTCTGTGCAAACCTCACAGAAGTGGTCATGTCCAAGTCCGCGTGCGCTTCTGTTTATTTTTTCATACCTGGCTGGACTCTCCTGGAGGACAAGAGTACTCCTTGTCGCCTCTACACCCCAGACCAAGTGACACTGCTCATCAGTCTCCCTCACTGGCCCAGGCAGCCCTGAGTTTGAATCTGGGCTCAGTCACTCAATAGCTGCAGGACCTTGGGCAGTTACTAACCCTCCAGTGCCTCAGTCCCATCACCAATCTAATGGGTGTAATGCCACCCATCCAAGGGTGGTTGGGGAGACTGACTGTCCTCTTTACCTTCCTTTGGCCCACAGCTCTCATCCTCCTCTGACAAATGACACTTTAACTTGCTTCTTTTTTGTCCATTAGCCCTTTTGAGAAGGTAAGCTCTCTGAAGGCAGGGATGTCATAGAAGAGCGACTCACACCTGGTAGACATTCCATAAAGACACTGCGTGACTGAAATGACTGATTAAATGCACAGGCCGCTGAGCACTGTCAGATTCAGTGGGTGCGTTCTCAAAGGGGAGAGACTTCTGGCCGATGGCCCTGCAGCTCCTAGCTACCCCGGCAGCCAGTCATCAGGGGACTGAGAAAAAAGTCAGAGAGGCCATTAGAAGTGACCTCCGTGAAACTGGAACCCTGCACATTGTTGATGGGAATGTAAAATGGTACCAAAACTATGGAAACGTGTGCAGGCTCCTCAGGAAATCAGAAAGAGAACTTCCGTATGATCCAGCAATCCCACTTCTGGGTATTTATCCAAAGAATTAAAACTAGGATCTCAAAGAGACAGAACTCCGGGCTCACTGCAGCATTATTCACAATAGCTAAGATGCAGAAACAACGTAAATGCCCATCAACAGATGAATAAGTAAAATGTGTTTATTCATATGTGATATGCTATCATATGCCAAACGCGAGAACATGCGTGAGCCTTGAGGACATTATGTCAAGCGGCAATAAGCCAGTCATAGAAGGAGAAATACTACATAATTCCACTTCCATGAGGAATCTAAACTAGTCAAAGCCATTCACTCACAGACTAGAGTGAATGATAGTTGCCGGAAGGGGGAGAGGGAAACGGGGAACTGCTATACCGTTTCAGTTGGACAAGATGAGTAAATTCTAGCAAATCTGTCACACAGCACTGCATCTATAGTTTTAAAATGCTGTTATGTGCACTGAATATTTGGTTTGAAGAGTAGGTCTTCAGTGTCAAGTGTTCTTATTAAAATAAAACTTTAAAAAGAGGTGAACTGCATGACTCCTATCCCCTGGACCCCCAATTTCTTCAACCACCACCACCCACCAATTTCTGTGTCTTGGAAACACTACTGGGCTATTTGCATTCTTTTGGCTATTGGGTTGACCAGAGAGGCGGGGGAATGTGGGCAGCCTCATCCAGAGCAGTTCTGAAGAGCAAGTCTGGATTTGGCATTACCCATCCATGTGGCAAGACCTCTCAGACCTGGGAGAGCCAGAGCCCTGTGGCTGTCAGGCTCGTGAGAAATGAAGGGAGGGAGACGGGACAGTGGAGGAGGTGCTCTCCACCCCAAACTCATACTCTCCACACAACCTGCTTCCTGAAAGCAGACTGCCTTTTCATACTGCTCTTCCCACATCGCAGTATTGTCTCCACACAGCGGTGCGCTACCGGAAGTGATTATTTTAATTCTTCCAAGTGTACCCTGGACTCTGGTGAAGGTAAGTGGCATGATTTGGAGCTCAGCAGTTCTCCTGGAGGTCACGGCACTGATGGTCACTGCAGGGTCCCTGTTGGACTGCAGGGGTCCTCACGTCCCTCACTGCTTCACTGTCGCGCCTGCAATCCACAGATGCTCACAGTGGTCTTTAGAAGGAACTGCCTTTGTCAGAGTTGATTCTTAACTATGCCAGGGATTCACTCTCCCTCTTTAGACGAACTCTCAGCTCACTTTTTGAACCAACCCAAAATGGCACTGCTGGTTGGGTTTGATGGACTTCGGCTTTTCAGCTGTTTTCAAAAGTTGATTCCTCCTTAAAAGATGAAGAATGGGCATCCCAGGGAGATTCTTCGAGTCCACCACCAGCATTGAAGGCCTTTCTGGGAGACACAGCAAGGCTGTGTTCCCCTTGGCCACCTCTGAAACCCACTGGGAAGACTGAGAACAAGATGCACACCCCAAGTCTTTCTCCGAAACTCTCATGGAAGAAACGTGAGGGGCAGCCTGGCAGGGATAATTTGCTCCCCAGCTGATTATCTTGGGCATCCAAGGTGGAGACTCGCTGTGAAACCATGGTGGACTCACCGGGACCATAACTGGACGTGCTGGGTATGGGAATGCTGACTGACATACTATGAATTTTGCAAGTTTATAAAACCTTCACTGTACAGATGAAGAACCTGAAGCTGATTAAGAATATGTGGCTTGCCCAAGGTCTTGGACCTGAAAGTGCCAACACAGACTCCTTCAATGGTATTTGCCGAGCACCTGCGCCTGCTCAAGCCCTCAGCTCCCCATCCAGGACCCCTCCTGCTGGACTGGAGCTTGCACTGGTGTGGCCCTGCTATCCAGCCTGTGGATACGTTTTATTTGGCACACAGTCTTACACACAAGTCTGGCCATGTTATCCCCACCTCTGTGACCCCCACATCATACATGAATAGACATGAACCCTCACAAATGGGATCGGCATCCACTTAGATAGTTCATGCTTACTGGGAAAAATCAGTCTTTGCTTTTACCTAAAGAAAATGGTCTCAGACCTGAAATACAATTACAGAAACCCAGATGATAATGATAGAATAGAAAAATGACACTGATGAAGTATTTTATTCTTCTCAACGTGTGGTCATTCGCCGTCACTTACTGAGTTCAAAGATCCAGAAACTGCCTTCTCTGTCTCAACTCTAACTCTGCTATTTGCCACAAGTCTTGAAAATGGCCTGGATACAAACCCAGATCGGCGGCCACTAAACAGTCACAACAGACACCTCTGAGCATGTGATGTCATGTGCCAATTACTTTTCATACTGATCCTCAGAGATGCAGAATTAAGTGGGGAAATGTGATCCCAACAAATAATAAAATTATCAGGGGACAATACAATCTAATACATGCAAATTAATAGAAACTATGAGATAGACACACACACACGTGTGTGTGTGTGTGTGTGTGTGTGTGTGTGTGTGTGTATATATATATATATATCTATACAACAAAGACCAGAAGAAAATTTGAGGGGTCCATGTCACCCTAGATGTGGACACTAAATGCTGCCTTTATGATACTTTAAAGAAAAAAAAGATCCAAGAATCCCTACTGCTTTGAGAGTTCCTCAGGTATACAGTAGAATAACAAGTTTGTCTTTCAGGGATGCTAGGAGAACTGAAGGAGTTAATTCTAGCAGTGGTCAGAACAGCCCCCAACAGAGTAAGGGACTTAGCAAATATGTTCTATTTTTATTTTTAATTGGGTGCACAATGTAATTTCTCTCTCTTCCTGAAAGAATCTAGTAAAATGTGTTTGTGAAATTCCTGTGAATGACCTCTATCCATTTGATAAAGTGACATATTCAAGGATGACACACCACATCGCCAAGCTTTTACTGACCCCACACAGGTTTGAATGGCTATGTGACACAGTCTATTACAAAAGTATTTTTGTACAATTTGCTGGCTGGGAGAGTTATTTAACTGTCTCTCTGTTTACTTTTCTCTCTTTCCCAAAAGGCCTATAAACTGCAGGATGGGAAATGTGCCTCACTCATTTCTGCCTCTTCAGGGCCCAGTCCATTATTTGGAAGTCAGTAACCATCAACAATTCTGTGATCAAGAAATACAAATCCAAACAAGGCAAAAATAAATCCCAGTGTCCTCATGTCCTTCAGGGGGATAGCTGAGCACAGAAAACCTTTAGGAACCAGCACCACGTGCAGTAGAAGCTGTGGGGTTCCTAGTTCCCCTCAGGACAAGTCACTTCTCCCAGCCGCAGGGTATGCTGCCAACTGAAGACCCACAGCTGAATCCTCCCCCAGGAACTGTCTTCACCAAACTGTCTCCAAAGAGTCACAACCCTCCTCAAAGAGCGAGCACTCCCAGACCGATCCATCACATGGGACAGAGGCCTGGCCCCGTGCCTTCATGTAGGCCACCTCTAATGAGCCCCCTCAGCTCCAGAACTCTCTAGAACTGACCCTTGTTGCAGATCCATCATAGTTCAACTTTCCCCTCCCCATCTCTGCTTCCTTTATCCCACAGTAAACCTCTGGCACACACATCTCCATCTCTGAATCTGCTTCCCGGGGAACCTGACCTGTGATACGTGGTACCAGGATTAATGTCTAGGAGTAGATGCAGGTTGGCTCTTTCTGGAAGTTTCTTATTCCCAGACCTGCATGACTCGCTCCCTCACTTTCTTCCTGCCTATCCCAAATGTACTATCTGAGAGAAGCCCTGTGACGGTCCACCCAGTCTTCCTTGCTCAAATAAATTGCTAACAAGTTACCCTGTTTTGTCTCCTCCTGTGCAGTCATCCACCTCTGCAATCATCTCGTTCTTTGCTTTCTGACTTGTCTGGTCTTTTCCCTGCTCTCCCACCAGGATGCAAGTTCCAGAGGGCAGACACTTCACTGTGCTGCTCACCACTACACACCCAGCCTCTGAGCAGGAAACCCAGCAATTTCCTTCAGAAACGGGTGTTGAATAGATGAACGCGAAGATGCTCACACATGGGCTTTTGGATGCCAATGTCCTGGTTCTAGAAATGCTGGACAACCTTCCCTGTGAGACCCTGTGCTTCAGGACACGTAGAACGCAGGGGTCATTAAAGATTTAGAGCACTGTGGAGTCACCAATGCCCTCTTTCCATAAACACCATGGGAAGTGTCAAGTCTCTTTCTCAAGTGCTATGGGACAGCGACGAAAGCAGACAACTTGCTGAGGCTGCCCCACACCAGGAATGAGTGTGCTTGTGTGAAGCACAGAATTGCTACCTCATTTAATGCAAACAAGAGTTTTCTTGAGAGTGACACATGACCGTGGATGTCACACTCTGGTAAGGGGTGGATCCAGGTCCATAACTGCCATTTGGTCTCTACACTGTGCTGCCACTCAACAGAGTTACACACTCTTGGGGACAAGTCACCCTTTGCCCCTTGACTGGACATACCTGTCTGGAGCCAAGTTTCTCAAACGTTTTGTGCACACAGATCACCGGTACAATCCTAAAACGTAGGTCCTGGTTCAGAAGACCCGATGCCTGCACCTCCGTTTCCAGGTGTAGCCGCCTGTGGACCAGCTGCGTGCAGACGTGCAGAGTGGGAGCTGCTGCCGGCAGGCTGAGACCAGCCTCAGGCCCAGCCCTGGCAAACCCGCCGGGACAGCAGGCCCAGTGTCTTCTCACCCTCCAGGACTTCCTGTTCACACCCGCAGTATGGTGCTGACTCCCCCTGCAGGCCGCCCCCACCCAGGATGCCCATGGTGGTCACATCACGGGCACTGTGTGAAAGCACATGCCCAACCAGAAAACTCATACATGAGTCCCTGGCCTACTGCCCTCTTAGGTGGCGATCTTCTAGGGACGCTCAGCTCGGTGTCTGGTCGAACAGGGAATCAGTGAATGTTTAGTCAAAGTGCCACCTTTCCACCTGCCACACAGGTGCCGAGAGTCCATTCCCTAGCAGAACAGACGAGGACTCTGCTGTGTGGGCTCTGCTCTGGGGACGGATCACACAAACACAAGTGGCGGCTCTCCGTGTTAGGCATGGGGGAAGACAGAAACAATCACCCATTAAAACAAGCTCTTTGGGTATTCTATGGTGGAAAACAAAGAAAAGGCTCTTGCTCTTGGGCCCCCAGACTGGCATCCAGACTGTGTGCCTTCAACAAGTTAGAAAGAGCAAATGCTTGGAGAGCTGCTCCTAAAGTGGGGCCCCTCAGGGTCTCTAGGCTCCCCGATGACCACGATGTTTTGTTCGTGAAACTGATCTAGAGCCCCGCTACTGGCAGGAAACATGGGAGAGGGGTCACCGTGTCCAGCTCGCCACACTAAGCCACGTGGGAGGGCTGGTTTTTAAGGCCTTTCATTCATGCACCAACTGTATTTGGCTTAGAGAAGGAAGAAGAAAGGGGAGGGACAGAAGCGAGAGAATGACATCAGCCCTACCCTATCTCAGAGGCCAGGAAACCTGTCCCTCTCAGCTCAGAGAGGCTGGGGACTAGTCCAGAGCACAAAGGAGTGCATGGGAGAGGTGAGATTGGAATCCAGTGCCCATTCTCTCTGCCTCCCGATTTGTAGTGACTGTCAAGGAAAGAGCAGCAGGGCCCCAGGCCCCAGAGAGAGCTGCTCAGCCTCCGGAGACCCCTGAGCCAACGTGCTGCAGGCGCTGTCTCTGTGGACACAAGCTCGCCATGCGGCGACCCCGTCACCAGTTCTTCTGCCAGAGCACCCAGCTCATCTGTACAGTGACTGAACATGAAGTCACCACAGTCCAAGATCTCTGAACCCTTCAGGGAGACGCTGCTGTGCCCCCCAGTACAGAGCCTCCGACTGTGGACGGCCTGGATGGGAAGTAGCGGCAGAGACACCAGGGGCACTGCAAGGACCCATTCCGGGCTCTGCTTTCCTGTCTGTCGGGGCACGGTCAGGCAGCCCCTCACATCACAGAACAAGAATGCGAGAGGCTGGCAGGGCCTCAGGAGGTCAGCTCCCTGCCCGCTCTGGGCTGCCGTGGCGCGTCTTACATGGCAGCCCCCATCGCTGAACCCTGCACACGGGTAGAGAAGCAGAAAGCCACTGCGCTGGGCTGGTGGGGGGCTGGCAGTCCCTTCATTATTTTAGCTGCTATCAACACCTCTTGTGGTCCATGCTGAGTCAGTGTCCTTGCTCAGTTCTCGGCAGTGATGCAGGTCATGGTATCCCTCTGCTTCGCTCAGAGGAGACAGCTTGCTGGGGTCGGGGTAGGGGGATATGGGCAAGCCCTCCCCCACAGGACCTTGTCCCTGATACTGTTTTGCAGGGTCTGTCTGGTTGTCCCCACTCTATAAAATACAACAACCAAAGTGCCATTCAATATTTAGTGCATTCTCTGCATATAGGGAACTCAGTAACTGTTGGCTATGACTGATAATGATAGTGGGAAGGGTCTGACTGAGGCAGAACATTGAGGAAGAAACATCTCCCCAGTCCTGACAGCATAAGGCAGCGATGAGGGGGCTTGACAGAGAAAGGCATGATGGAATTCGAACAGTGAGGCTTGTGGATTGGTTGATTCACTCAGTGTTTGTTGAGGATCTACCACATGTCAGGCACATGGGGGCTTGGCAATCTATAAAGCAGATACACGTCCCTGGCTTCCTGGATCTGATTACACCCTAGTGGAAGAAACAGACAAACAGACATACTGTAGGGTCGGTAGTGATGAAAGCTCTGAAAAAAAACAAAAGGCAAGAAAGGTAAGAGAATAAAGACTGTTAGGAAACACTCTTTAAGACAGAATGTCCAGAAGCATTTCAGGCAGAGAGAGCAGCAGGTGCAAAGGCCCTGAGATGACAATGCGCTTGGAGCCCGAGAGCAATGACCACAGATGAAGGGTTGGGAAGTGAAGCTGGAGCAACAGGCAGGGTGAGATTACACAGGTCATGCTGAGTATTCTGGATTTTATTCTAAGTACCTGTGGGAAGCCAGTGGAAGATTCCGAACATGACAGTAACATCATCTGATCTACATGATTTGGGAACCAGAATAATCAGCCTCGAAAGTAGAGTGAGCTCCAAAGTAATCTAGAGACATGAACGACACCCTAAGTATGTAGAAAGCGGCTAGTCTCGAAAATACTGTTGTCTTGTCTACTTGCTGTAATAACAAAATACCACAGACTGGGACAGGGTGGGGGTGGCGGCTTAAACAACAGTTATTTTTTCATAGTTCTGGAGGCTGGAAAGTCCAGGATTAAGGCGCCAGCTGATTCTGTTTCTGGTGAGGTCTCTCTTCCTGGGTTGCAGACGGCTACCTTCTCACTGTGTCCTTACCTGGTCTTTCCTCTGCGTCTAAGCTGGGGGTGGGGTCGGTGGAGGAAGAGCTCTCTTATGGGTTCTAATCCTGCTGGATCAGAGCCTTATGCTTGTGAATTCATGTGTCCATAATTACCTCCTAATGGCTATGTTTCCAAATTTAGTAACTTGGAGGTTAGGGTTTCAACACAGACATTTTGAGGGGGACAAATTCATTTCTATTATTCCATAGTTAACCTCAGAGAATCTGGTGGAGAAAACAGTAAAGAAAGAATCAGTCAGTGCAGAGAGAAAGGAAGCAGATCATCCCACTATCCTTCCCTCAGGCAGCAGGTCTCCACCCTGGAATGATTCTGATTCAAAATTGCTGCATGAGGCCTCAGAAAATGCCCTTTAACCAGCACCCTCAATGGATTGAGGAATGGTGGATGAATGTACTTCTCCCTAGGCCCCACAAAGAAGCACCAAAGATAAAGCTAATTCCAAGGCTCCAGAGATAGCACATTATACAATAAAACATTATTTTATATTCCTCATGCTTTCCCCAATGTGGTGCCTTCTTGTTCACCCTTTCTGTGGCTTTCTAAATTAGCTGCCTTGTGCATGCAGGACGGTCCATGAGCCCTTGGGCATGTGTGTCCTGAGGGGCCATAGCTGGGTATTCAGAGTTGCCACATTTTGTGTTGCACAATTCCCTAGCCATGTCAAGGTCAAGAATATGTGCAAAGTCAAAGACAATGACCTTCAGGAGAAATGACAAGGACTCCAGCTGGCTGAGTGTGAACAGAGCCTGGGGCCCTGCTCCACAGAGTCAACCCAAGCGGACTCTTCCAGCTGCCACCTGGGAGTGTGAGGTCCCGGAGTCCACACGGAGGCAGGCACGGCTGGAGAAGCAGGGCACCTGGGTCAGGACCACAGGGAAATCGCCATCGTGCAGCCATGCCCTGGTCTTGAGAGCGGTCAGTGGCTCGCTGCAGTTCTCACTGGGGACGAAGGGGCAGCTAAAAGGATGGTATCTCAGTTCGTCTCCTCATCAAGACAATCAGAGTGTATTCTCTGCTCCCTGCAGCGAGAACAACCCTAAGACTAGAGATGGGTGGAATTGGTATGAATTTCCACACCACCCCAAATACACAGGGTCATAGCTGGTCCTCAGTTTATTTACAGTGTTGTCCCCTGAAGTAAACCCACAAGGGTCCACGAGGATAGGACCAGGTCTCTAGCATTCGCTGTGCAAGGGTGCAACTGTCCAGCGGGGTCAACCTGGCTCTTTTCTTTCCACCCCGCCTCTGTTCAAACTACCAGTAAATCTCTTCTGACTCTACCTCCAAAGCATGTCCAAACAACTGTCTCCATTTCTACTGCCAAAGCCTTGTCATACCACCGCCATCTCAGGTGACTGCTGCCACAACATAGCAGGATAACTTCTCCCCACTCTTGCCCCTCAAAATCCAGTCCCCACACCACAGGTCATGGTCCTCCCTTAATTCAGAATTTTCCAGGGCCTTCCCAATACCAACTCCTCAGCAGAGCCCCCCGGAGTCTGCAGAGCCTGGCCCACGTCCTCGAGTCTTATCTCCCTCCACCCGCCCCTCAGCGTTCAACCTCCTGGCTCTGCGGGACCCAGCTAAGCCTAACGCATCTAGCGCAGGTGTTTCAATACAACTTTGCTCTGAAAGACCATGCTCAAGTTTTCCTTTCAGCACGTGAAAGACATCAGAATTCTGTCCCTTTTATACAATGGATCCATGAAGTCTATGCTTTCTTTATTTTTTTTAGGTTTAAATATTTAAATTACATATTGTTTCTTTTGTTTACACTGTTACATGACTTTCAGGATATTGAATTCACACTTCAATCTATGTGCACATCACACCACTCCTGCCTCCTCCAAGGGCCCATCACCTCCACCATATTTGCTCTTTTTTTCGTAGTCCCCTCCCCACCCCTCCCCTCTGGCAACCAGTCTTGCACCTTGTGAATTCTGTTGTGTTTGTCAGTGCATTTGCTTTGTTGCTTTATATTCCATGTTTTTTTTTAACTAAACTTGGTAAGACAATTGTAGCTTCACAGGGAGTTGCAAGAAATTATAGAGGTCCCCTGTACCCTTCACCCAGCTTCCCCCAGTGACAATACCCTACAAAGCTCAGCATCAAACATAGACATAGCCATCCATGCAGGCACAATACAAAGCACTCCCATCACCACAAGGACACCTCGAGCTGCCCTTCAAAGCCACACCCACTGCCACCTGCCACCTGCCACTACTAACCACTATACCCTTCCTATAAATGTGTCATTCACTCCTTGCTTGCTGACCGCACTTGCAGACCCCACAGCATTGCTCTTGGATGCCTGGCTCCCTCACATCCTCTTGTGGTCACCCTCAGGTCTGGCCTCCCCTTCCCTCCTGAGTCAACACTGTCCCATCTTTGCCCACATATTGGCATCCTGAGTTTTTTTAAGGCTTTCTTTCTAATCCACCTACGGTATTTCATAGTCATTGCCAACTTCATAGGAAGAAAGCATAACTCTGTGTAAAGAGTAGGAACTTTGAATCCTGTCTCCACTTCCCTGACCCTCAGTTGCCTCATCTGTACGATGGGTCAGTAATAGGAACCACATCGAGTCATGAAGATTAAGTGGCACCATGAGGTGACTTTTCCCAGTGCCTGGTATATAGTGGGCATTAGATCAATAGTATCTGGAAGGGGAAGCCATGATTACCCTACAAATCTCAGCCTGTCTGCATAATAAATACAGCAATTAAGCAAAATATCACCTCCTGATGGGACGAAAGTCAGAAAGGACTAGATTCTAGAGCAAACACCCCACAGTTTGCTCATAGAAGCTGACAACTAAATAAGTTATCTTGTCTCAGAAAGGGTCCGCAAAATTTTGGGAGAGCCCGAGAATCGATAGCCAGGAGTCTGGCAACCAGCATTCATCACATACTTGCTGTGTGTCCTTATCAAGCTTCTTGGCCTCTCTGTGCCTCCCCTTCTTGATCTGCCATAGGGGGCAGCAACCTCAAGCTGTGGCTTCCTCACCTTGTGCTTCAGGGCCCAGAGAGGAGGCAGGGCGAGCCCTCTGAAGGTCTCTGGCCTCCTTCTCCCCTCACCTGACCACCCAAGCAGCCCCTTTATGGGCCCTACTTATCAAGAATGCAAATGATATTTTCCTTTGAAGAAGAGGTGCTGATGGTTTAAGAACCTGGAGGCCACTGTCCCAGCAGTTGCTGAGGGCCTCTGGCTCTGAAGCCTGTGGTCCCAAGAGCTCACTCTCCTGTGTGAGCGGACAGGGCTCTCTGCAGCACAGTCTACGCATGAGCACCACATGCCCCAGGAAGCCTTCTCTGGTGCTGGAGATGGAGGGAGGGTCACCTATGGGCACCTGCATGGCACCTCCTTTCCCACTTGCCCCTAGGAGCATTCTAGAGAACGGAAACATGGAATTATGAGCACCCCACAGTAGGGTGAGGGAAATGCTGTGTGTGTGCATACTGTGAGGGATGGAGCCAAGCTGGCCCCGACTAGTAGGTGCCACCTCGGGGTGAGAGGCCCCCGTGAGCTGCCCACAGCTGAGTGCACACAGTTCCAGCGGAGAATTGCATACGACAGCCTTCTCCATCCTGCTCCAAACGAAGGAGGAAAAGGAGCAACTATCTATCTTGCTCAGCTTTGTACACTCCTGGTAACTACTCTGCATGCAAATGACTCTGCCCGAGGTTTTACAACGTTTTGCTCTCGGAGGGGTCCAGAGCTGCACGATGCTGTGTGATAGCCCCTGCTCACATGACTCTTTAAATGAACTGAAATGAAATTCAAGGTACAATCCAGCTCTCCAGCCACACTAACCACCTTTCAAGTGTGGCCGCTGGAGTGGGTGGCCAGCTCCGTAAACATTCCCATCAGGGCAGGGCAGGGGACTCCTGGAAAGAGCTGTGCGGGAAAGCCGAGCCCAACCCTTCCCACTGCTCCTGCGAGTCAGTCCACTAAAGTCCTCACACCTTCACTTCTTCCTAAAGCACCAGGCCTGCATGGACGGTGTCTTACACCCAAATGCATGTCTGCCCGGACCTCAGGCTCGGGCCTTATTTGGAAATAGGGTCTTTGCAGATGTTAAGGATGTTAAGATGAGGTCATACCCAAATCTCATATGACTGGTGTCCGCTCGTGAGAACACCCTGTGATGACAGAGGCAGAGGCTGCAGAGAAACAGCTGCACGTCCCGGATAGCAAGCAGTGCTGACCGTCACTAGAACCTAGGAAGCGGAAGGAAGGGTCGCTCCCTGGAAGCGTGGCTTCTAGAAGGGGAAGCATGGCCACACCCACACCCTTATCTGGGAATCTGGCTTTCAGAACCTTGAGAGAATTAATTTATTCCAAGTCACCCAGTTTACGATCATTTGCTAGTCATCCTAGGCAATTACTATGCCCCCTGCCCTGCAGAGACACCCACGTTCCCTCCCTCCCAAACGTCTCAGGCCATGGGATCCTAAGATATCACCCTCCAGGCATGACACCCATGAACAGCAGACCCTGGGACGAAATCATCGTGGGGAGACCTGGTGCTGAGGAGGTGCAGGCACACAGGGTTGGCGGGGCTGCCCCAGAAGATCAGAGACCTGCAAACCCTACAACTTTCCCTTTTTTCAATTCTAAAACCATATCAGAAGTTTCCCAGAAAGGAACAAGCCCCAGGCGATCCAGTGAGCAGTTAAACAGTGGAGCTCACTTTATTAACTTGCTAAATCAAAGGGCTGTTAAAGTCTCTGTCCGGTAATAAAACACAGGAAGGCCTGAATCACCCACTTATTAGCGCGGTGTTGGCACAGTTCACGGAGGTGGCCGGGCCAGGTGCAGGCAGGACCACAACAGAGCCAGCTGGTGTTTCCACCTACAGACCCCGCCACCGCCTCCGCCCGTCCGGGCCTGCGCCGCGCACCTGCCCACACCACCTACCCGGCGACGAGGGCTGTGCCAGAATCACTTTGTGGTGACTTGCTTTTGAAACACACTCAGAATTATCCCTCTCAAATACACTCCCACCCAACTCCTCCAGACTCCCGCCATGACCCCAAACAAAAACACCAAACGGCCAGAGATCCAGTGTTTATTGAATCAATTCTTTAAGGAAGCAGCCAGCGCCGTGTTCACAAAGCACCGTGAACAGATGCAGAGTCCCCGAGCCAAAGGCTGCTTGGTGCTGATAAGCCCAGCTCCCACATCAGACCCTGACCGCACTGGCCAGGACGCCCGGTTTAACTCTTCATCCCACCTTCTTGCTATTCCTCAGGGCGCTTTTTCCTGCTGCTTAAAGTAGGAGAGAAGGGCAGAGTGTGGAAAGGCACTAAACCGCACTCTCCTTCGTGTCGCTTACCAGTGGGGGCCTGAGGACAGGCTCTCTGATGCTCTGGGGCTCCGTTTCTTCACACATAAATAATGACGTCAATGGGAGCTTTCTTCTAGGACCTGGCGAGGCAGGTATCCAAAGTGCTCAGGAGTTTCATATACCATAAACACTGCAATAATGCGAGTACTTAACGATTTTGATGAATAATGTGAGTACTTAACGATTTTGATGAATAATGGGTCTGGCATACAGTAAGTGCTCAACACATAATAATAATTATTATTCTTTCTAAAGTAACAGCTAGCAAAACTAAGTTCCAAATGCAATAAAAATGCATTCGTTCTCAAATGTTCATTATAACAGATTTAACCCAAAAATCATCCAAATGATGGCCCCAAACATTCCAAAGATCCCCAGAAATGACTAAGAGAAGCCCCCACTGATGTTAAAAGCAGGACTCTCAGAGATCCACAAAGTTACATGGAGTCGGGTTTGGCAGTTCATTCCCTGCTGTCCATCACTGGCCTCTCAAAGACCACTTGACTTATGGCTGCACCAGGACTGAACAGCTCGACCAGGGGTCGGTCCACTCCATTATGCTCCATCACCCCGGCCACGGAGGCTTCACCCACTTCCGTTAGGAAGTCTTGGTGAGACGTGTTCTATGGCCATGGGTGATACCATTCCAGACTCCTCAAGCTCAGACCCATGGAGAAGCCTGAAGAAGAAACCCAGCAAGACTTCCTTCTCCTCCCAAGAGAAAAAAGAGCAAAAAGAAAGAAAAGTGAGGTATTTTTCTCATCTTTTCTTGAGATGGTGAGGCTCCTTTTCACTCGTTCCTGAGGCCTGTCGCTCCATTGCCGTTTCAGCGCCACCCGTCTTGCCCCGGCATCGGGATCCGCCCGTCTTGCCCCGGCATCGGGAAGGCACTAGGGCCAGCGGCCTCTTCTTCACCTGCTGTTACATCTACGGTCGGGTCTGTCCACCAGGTGCTGACCTGGGGTGACCTCAGATTCGATCTGCAGTTTTCCAGAATCAGGTTTCCACATGGGGATGGGTTTTGTTGCAAGTCAAGGCTTTTCTTACCCTCAAAAACAATGTCTCCTAGAAGTGGCAACTGTGAGGACAGGAATGAAGGATTCACGCATTCGGCCACAAAGTCCTCCATTCTCCTTACAGAGAGCCTCTACTTCCTCCTAGAGCAGAGATCTGATGAAACACTAAGTACACAGCACACAGCAAATCCCAAACTTCACGGCATATGTGCCTTTCCAGATGACTGCATGATACATCCATAACACACTGTTAAAGTGATAATTAGCGATAGACTTGCTATGAATATTCCAAATAAAATTTCTCTCCATGACGGCTGATAGAGACAAAGGGCATCCCACAAAATGCAAGAAGTAATGAGGGATCTTTGTGTAAATATATAGTTTAAAAGGCATTGAGGGGGGTGGGTGGGAAGCATATATCAGAAGCTGATTTTAACAAATTAAACATCTCAGAATCCACATTCACTGGAAGGTATGTGAGTCTGCATCGATCTTCCAAAATGCCAACAGAACACAATGCCCCTATTTAAGGAGAAAGAAAGAAAGAAGGAAGGAAAAAAGCAAACAATCTGCAGTCAGGGAGGAGAAACCCAATTCTGGAAGCCGCACTTCAGTGATGGTTCACAGCAGCTCGAGGTACTACAGAGAGGTGGTTTGATTGAAAACAGAGGAAATGCTGAGGAAGGAGAGAGAAAGTAATACGACCAAGGTGACTCACATCTGAAGAATGAAAGAGAAGAGGCTTCTATTCATGCCTAACATTCCCCCCTAAATGAAAAAGGCTGCAGCTCTGCCCCCACAACCTTTCACGCACATTCTGATTTTTAAATTCGCAGAGATTTCGCTTCACACGGAACAACGTGATGCTGATGACACACCCCCTCTCCTCCCCGCTGCCTATTCACCAGGGCAGGCGAAAGGCTCCAGACATTCAAACCCATAATAGCAAAGAGGGAAGAGAACCTCTGAAGCCAGAAAAGACAAAAGAAAGCCCCGATGCCATGGCAGCCACCTTCACTGAGACTGGGGACCCCGCAGCTCAGGAACAGGCAGGAACAGAATTCCTCAAGGGCTTAAAGGGAACAAGAGGAGGAATGTAATTAGTGTGTCACCGTGTCTCCTCTGCTATCACCAGGGATCCTGGATGCACTCAGATGAAATATTCTGCTCGTGTAGTCCAAGGGGAACCGGCTGCGCGCGCATGAGCGTGCACAGAGCTCTCGGCAGCCAGCAGGCCCTCCACCTACAGCAGTGTGACTGGATGTCACCCAACGCCATCCTGTCTTCACTGCCCTGTGGCTGCAGGTTTGAGAACAGCTCTAAAACCACCTCTTCATACCATGTTCATTTTCTAAATGAGGAAACCGAGGCCCAGAGAGATTGCAGAGTCTGCCCAAGGCCAAAAAACAGCAGCAGGATTGGCTTCAGATCGGGACCCCTGAGGCACCATCTTGCTTTTCCTACTACAATGCTGCTGCTCCCCTTCTTTCCTTATCTGGGTGAAATTAACATTCAAACCACAGAATAATCTTGGAAGTCATAAAATTGAACATTAGGATCAAAATTTAGACAGAAGTCTAACTGACATCTAGCATAGAATCATCTCAGCACTGTACCCAACACTCCAGACTAAACCCAGCTTCTTGGGGACCTGCATGTAGCCAGCCTCCGGGAAGAGGCCAGACTGGGAGGAGCTGGCTGCTACAGCCTCCAAACCTCACACTTCTGCCACAGACCCTTTGCACTGCCTCGTCCCTCTGCGAGCACTCCTTCCCACACCCACAGGCTCTCTCTTACCTCCTTCAAGCTGTACTCTTGTGGCCCCTTCTCAATAAAGCCTACCCCTAAGCACTGGTTTTAAAACTACTCCTATACACTACTCAATTTTTCCATAACACTTTCCAAATTCAACTGGACTCTACAGAAATTGTTTATTATGTTTATTGTCTACCACC
>RJWH01002436.1:168657-232234 GCA_004363575.1 Solenodon paradoxus
TCCTCTCCTCTCCTCTCCTCCCCTCCCCTCCCCTCCCCTCCCCTCCCCTCTCCTCTCTCTCTCTCTCTCTCTGTCTCTCTCTCTCTGTTTTCTGTCCTCTTTTCCACCTAAATCCAAGGCTTGCCACTAAAATCAACAGAGAGAGTTTAGATCAAACTTAGAACATTTAGTAAACATATTGTCAAGCCCTCCATTAAAACCTCATATAGTGTTTACATTACATATATGGTTGGATCTGCACACTAGAAATATACACAAGAAATCGATACAACTGGTGTCCCCAGGGAACAGATGGCTGGGACATACAGAATTCTCACTATGACTTTGTACTATTTGAATTTTGAACTGTGTGACTATAGTCATTAAATAAGCTTAATTAAAAACAAAAATGGGGAAAAAGTACACCATTTACATATTCCTCAGTGCTTGTCCTCAACACTATCTTAATGTAATTTTTATGGGTAAAGGTTACTAAAATGTTATCCGTCCTGGGTTAGGATGGTGAGATAAGGTGACAGCTCTCCTTTTCTCAAATTCCTGTATTTTCTCAAATGAGATTGCTACTTTTATAATGAATATGTGAAATAAAGTTTCTATCAAGCAGAAGGATATGAATTAATGCAAATTTCCCTACATACATAAAACATGGAGACTTTGTTTCAATTCATGAATCCTTTTACCTTTCATCTTGTTTAGTCTCATTTGGATTTCACATGTGACAGATTTCAGAACAAGTTGGATAAGAGCCTGCCAGGTTCTCGGGAGGCACATATGAACTTCAAGGAGGCGGTTTCCAATAATGGTGACCACGGTCAAGCAAGTCTTACTGCCTAAAAGCGACACTCAGAAATGACGTGATGGTCCACTCTGATGAACAGGCCTGCTGGTTACGTGTGGTGTTGCTTTTCTCTTGGCCTTCAGATTTTCCCACATTTTCTGCCATGAGATTTGTAACATAACTTCTATTTTTCCTCTTAGGATGCCATGAAGAAGATGTGCTCTGAGTCGCTGGACTCCTCAAGGCTGAGGATGGAGTCCCTGCTGAGTCAGTCTGTCTTCTCAGGCTGCAGTGTGGTGTTTTGCAGCGGTGCATGCTACAAACAGGAATGATGAATGAATAATCATTTCTCAGCATCCCACGAGGAGCTGTGAGATATTCTCCACTTGCAAACCCAGAGAAACACCACCACGCTCTCATATACCGTCTGCTTAACTCACGGGAATGCTCTGCTCTAGGTGAACAGGAGGCCGTAGAGACCCAGGCATGGGCACATTTGCCGTCTGAGAAAGGGCATGGAAGGCCCCCCGGGGGCCTTGTCTCCTCTGTACCTGGGTGCCAAGCAGCTCCATAGTCGGAGGTATTTGCAACTTTCACTAATTGTCCCTTGATCTTCCTCTGGGTGTTTTCTTTAAAGAAATAACTGTATGAAAACTAACAGAACCGTGATCATTCATGCAGCTCAAACAAAAGAAACTTGAAAACAACCTGAAAATCGAATCCTAGGAGGTTAGGTAAATAAAAGATGGTGGATCTCTAAAGTCACATACTCTTACATGGGAACTGCTGTAAACCCATGCAACTCCTAGTTTAAAAAATGGAATATACATTCTTGGATCTGTATGTGGTTGGCTTTCTTCCCTTAAAGACAAATGACTTATCCTCAATTTTTGTAAATTACATTTTAGCCTTGATTTTTTTCTTTCTGCAATTACTTGATCACTTAAAAAGAAAGAGCATTGATATAAAAATTGCTCATGATAAGACATTAAGTGACAACACATGCTATCTTTGAAGTAAGAGGACTGGGATGGGTTCTTTTATTTGTCTAGATCTCTGATGCTTTTTATAATAAGCAAGTGTTGCTCCTTACAATAAGGAAAAATAACAACCCAAGTTACTTTTCACTGGGAAGCAAAGGGAAAGTACCTTGGATTAGAACACATACTAAAAGAGTGAGAGCCAGAGTGATGATGATAGAACAGGTAAGACACTGAGGTAAGGGCTGGCCTCCTCTAAGCTTTCTTCTCCCAGGAATGGAGTTGGGTTCCAGTCGCCAACAAGCTGATAGAAATGTCGGTGCTACCAGATCACACCTTGTCTTGCCTTCAGCCAGAGCACACCCACCACACGTCATCAAAGCATCGCCAAGAGAGGCAGAGTCGCCCGTGTGAGTCTCACCTGGGACGAGGCCTGAGAGGGGAGAAAGGAAGGCACTGGGGAGACCAGAAGACACACTGACCAGGCCAGGCAGATCTGCCAGAAGTGCAGCCCTGCTCACAAATAAAACAAGTGTGACATAAACTTGGCAACTTCTGAGAAACAGGAAAGTTTAGAGGTACCTCTTGCCTAAAATGACCCCATTTCAAGTAAGATCACTTACTCCCAAAACTCAGAGAGAGGAAAAGTTGGCTTTTTCTCCTAGAGTCAGTTAAGCAGAACTAGCAGAGATGAGACGGAAGAGCCTGCTTAGAGGCGGCTATGAGATCATCCCAGTCCACGATCAGTGCCATCCAGGTGGCGTAGGGCCCAGTGGGAAGGGAGGTATCTTCTCACGGCACCCATTGGCAAAGCTGGTGGAATTCAACAGTTTTCTCAGGGTTTCTCTGAAAGCTTTTGGACTCGCTGTTTCTCTGGCTTCACTGGCCTTTGTTGGAGCTTTTGCAGTTGCAAAGTGGGAGAGGCCTGCTGCGTGTCCTCCACTCGGCAGGTGCAGGCGGGCTGTCAGGAGCTGCGTGGGTGGCCCCTGATCACTGCTGGCATCTGTGAACAGGGAGAGGCTTGTCACGATTGGGGTCTGCCGTGCTCCTGCTTTCACCGCGTCCACGAGAGACAGAAGCGAGACAGAGGGTGGAGCAGGCCGCGGGCAGGGCGCAGCTAGAGCTTGATGAGGGAAGCAGCATGAGATATCAGTTAACAAGGGCTGTGCCACAGAATGGCAGGAGGAAGGAAGAACCTGGGATGGAATGACATGGTCAGAGATGAAAGAATTCACAGAGAGGGCAGAAGGCATGAGTGGAGAGGAAGGCGAGTTTGGGCTGATGCACTCATATTCCTCCCCATGCCCTTGTCACCTCCTGCTTGGTCCATCTGCCTCCCATTCTTTGCCTTCTGGCCCAGGAAGGGCCAAAGAAACCCCACTTTCCAACCCCCACCTACTACTAACCCTCTTCTGAGCCCTGTCAGAGAAGCAGACTTACTTCTACCCTCTTGGGCAGCCTCCGGCTCCAGCTGTGCTCAGGCTCCTTCGGTGAGCACGCCTTTCATGCGTGGGATTCCTCAGCCTCTGGCATGGTATTGCAATCTGTGCTTCCAGAAATCCCTTTCTTCCCATTCTTCAGGAAGGTGCCAGGATGTTTTGTCCCTCGACTGGACAAGATCCAGCAGGAGTGGGCAACACAGGGCCAAATCCGGGACACCAGACTGAGAGGGACAGGAAGGGGAAACATGGGACAGTCCTGGGTGACCTGGGCCATCTGGATATATCTCATTCTAGTTTTGAGTGGGCGTTCACATGAGGACAACAAGCCAGATCCGAGCTCTAGAGTCAGTGCCCAGTAAGGTCGCCGGATTACTCTTGATTTGGGAACCCAAGACCTTTCTTCATCACTGAGCTTCCCCAAACAGATGGAAGCAGATCTGTCTATGAAAGACTTAAGATCTCAGAACAGTTTCAGGTTTTAAAATTCATGAGTACTAACCATAATCAACTGTTCTACTTAAATCAGCCTCTGGGAAAGCACATCCAGTGGTGTCCTCTGGAAAGAATGCCCCTGTTCTCCTCTAAGCAGGTGTTTGCCTGGGGGTAGTGGATCACAGCACGTGATCCAACCAGAAGAGCTTGGGCCTGACCCCAGCACGGAAAAGGACTTTCCTTCTTTTCCAGCCACAGGATTGTTTGCTGAGCCAAGTTGAATAAACATCTTACGAACGCAACTATTTCCTGTGGCCTTAAGAATGACTGAATTGTAGGAATCCATCACTGGCAGCCCCAAATCTGAAAGCACGTACTCTATTCCTGTGGTTTCTCAAACTTTAGCATGCATCAGAACCATCTGGAAGTCTCAGAAACACAGGCTTCGGGATTACATCTCCAGGGTTTCTGAGCAGGAGGATGAAATTTTGCATTTCTAGCAAATTCCCAGGGACTGTTGGTCTAGGGACTACACTTTGGGAACCGTGGGTCTATACCATGAGAGTTAATAGTCACACCTGTATTATATTAAGGCCACACTGTCGAGACAAACGAATCACTTCCACTCTCATCTCACCCGAGGGAGAGACTGTGACACACAGAAAGCTAACTCCAAACATGCATTCATTTTTTGGCATTAAAACAAAGAACATAAACACCTTAGTGTTAATCAAATGTAACCCCCTCACTTAGCATAATATTGCTAAGCTTAAAGAGGCTAAGTGACTTGCTCAAAGAAACAATTAAATCCAGATCATTGATAGCAGAACCCATAGTAGAAATCCCAGCAGCAGCATTTAAAATCATAGATACAGAATCTTAAAAAACCTTGTGACTTTATTTGCCAATTCTGGCCTTACCAAGGTCAAGAGTTTCTGCCATCAGTGAATTCAGCCTTTCTCTTCCTGCTCGCCACACAAAGCACGCATACCACACACCATGGCCATTTCCGGTAAGTCTATGATGGAAGCAGTTCCTGGTTTCCCAAGTTGAAATGCAGGTAGACTGCCCAGAACACAGAACTGGTTTCCTCATAGAAATTCCATTACATGTGTAGAGGGATCCTAGGACAACTCCTCTTGCTGGGTAAAATATGGTTGAACCCCCCATGATGACAGCACACAGAATCCCGCCCCCACTGAAAGTTCTTCCCTTGAGATCTCACTCTGAGTTGCTGCTTGCACCTCTGCTCTCCAGTGGTCCCTCTTCCTGGGAACCTGATAGGTTTTCTCCCGTGGGACTCCTTACGTCACCTACTCTGCGCTTGTCTGTTTCCTCGAGTCTCTCCTGAGCAAGCACTTCAAGAAGATCTCATTCCCACCACCTGCCAGGTACTGTCACCCTTCCCTACTTCCTTTCCAGCCTGACCACTGTCTGGAACACCGAGTTCATTGTTGGCTTGCTTACTGTCATCTGACTAGGATGTGAGTTCCAGGAGGGCAGGGGTCTGCGGTCTGGTTCACTGCTGTAACCCCAGCACTCTCTGCAGGCTGCTGAATGGACGAACACATGTCCAGAAGAGTTAAAGGACCCGAGACAGCAGGAGCATCTTCTTCCAATGTGGTTCCCCCAGTGGGAAGTTGAGCCTCTCCTTCCAGGCCCTCTCCCTGTGGGTCGTAGGAGTATGACTCCTTATGCTTCAACAGGATGTGACAGCCCATGGCAGGAGAAGGAGGCCTCGAGGTTCCGGAGTTCTGGGTTCCCAGCCCTCTCACGTGGAAAGGGGGCTGTGTCGAGTCTACCTGGGTATCGAGGCGACAGGAGTAGTGGAATGATTCGATATTCTACAGTCAATAGATTTTATCACCACATTGTAGGTAAGTCATTTCAATTTCTGTGAGCCTCACTTCTTTATCTGTAAAACGGGAATGGTGAAAATACCCAAGGCAGGAGTGATCTGTGAGAGTCAAGGAAGTTAATGCAGAAGGAAATTCTGGGTAGACAATAAAAGGCTACCACCTGCTATGAAATGCTATTAATGTGGTCTCCGGGGGAATCCAAATGGGAAAACTTCTCAGGGCATATGCATCCCTACCCAACCCTGCTCTCACCCTCGTGCTTCTACCCAGCACCCCTGACCCTGGGGCGCCGCATGGAACCTGTGCCCCAGCAGCGGCAGTTCTGGGGGCCTGGCTTTCAGAGCCCCCTGGAGCTGCCGGCAGCATGACAGTCAGGGACAATAGCCCCAGACAGCGCAGCCTGAAGGACGCCCAGGAGAAGACCACTACAGGAAGCCACAGAGCAGCACGAGGAAGCGTCCATGGAAGGCGGTGGAAATCAAACTGGGCTCCTCGATGCCCGACCCACAATCTCCAGCTAACCCAGAGTCCCGGACATGGGGACTTCAGAAGAGCCAGATTCCCCCTTATCGCCAGGCCTGGTTTCTTCAGGTGCTTGGGGAAGAAGAGCCTACATTCCTTCCCTTCCCAGTCTCCTTTGTCAATCCTGAAGTAAATAATTTCCACTGACCAGACTTTAACACTCCAGGTGGAGAGTCCCTTGGCTGTAAGATGTCCCCACATTACAGATACCACTTCCTTGGTTCCAGAAACTCCCAGACTATCACCAGTCTTCTTAAGTGATAAGCTTCATGACAGATCTGCAAGCAACTGTATCTTTTATCAAAAGTTCAAATCACTCCAGTGACTGAGCATAGTTATGCAGCCACGCGCTGCGCTCTGCCTGAACCCTTGTCCTTGATTTTGATCCGCCAGTGAAAAATGCAGGAGGGCATGTGGGCAGTCAGGTGAAGGAACTGCTTTAGGTCATCTTCAGTGCCTGCGTTCTCTGATTTCTGGCAGTGTTATGACGTGCTGGGCTAAGGTGGTTGTGAGTGTCAGGAAAGCTGCAGGGAGGCATCAGACATCAAGGAGCTTAAAGATTGGAAGCATCTCAACCCTTAAGAGCTCCAGACTGAGGAAAGTGTGTGGGGGAAAGGAGGGTGAAGGTCAGGCCCGGGCAAAGGCAGGATGTGGGTGTGGAAGGATGAAAGCTGGTAAGTCTGAGACACTGGGGATCCTCCCTGGTGAAGGCTGTGAGTCCCACCTGGCACTCCCCAGCTTTGATGACATCAGGTGTCTCTGGGAGACATTAGCCTATCAGTGGTGATAAATGTAGGGGTACCCCCAGAAGAGGACAGGGTTGCAGGTGCTGAGGGTCACTGTCTTCCAAAGGATGAGGACAGAGGTGGGGGCACCCTGGAGCCTTATTCAGCCTGTCCACTCACTGGCTCTGTGCCCAGGGCTGCTTACTGCCCTGAGAGGCAAGGCAGACCCTCCTTATCCTTTCCTTCCCTGACCTCTGGTCCAGGGCGTGCGTGGGGAGGAACAGCAGGGCTCAGTTACTCCAGACAAATGTTGGCAGGCAGGTCAGGAACCTGCTCCCTGGGTCACCCAGTTGTCTGGACAGGTGCTGGGGGAGGGACATCTGCTAAAGGGTGGACTGCAGAGCCTGAAATGAGGGTGAAGGGTGGGGAGTCTCTGGTGTGGGGTTGATAGGGCTGGGTGGGGAGCACTGCATGGAGAGGGAGCTGCCTCCTGCCGCTCTGCTCAGCTCCCATGCCCAGTGAGTGCCATTGCGCTTCTCCGCTTGTCATCCCTGAGCTTCTGTGCAGACTGATCCCTTTGTCTGAGTGCCCTATTAGCATATTCTCACTGCATTCAAAACCTTGTTCCAAACTCTTCTTTATGACGTTTCTGCTCTTTCTTGTCAATATCCATCTTTTCCTCCCCTGTGCTCCCAAAGCACACTGTTGTCATAACACCTTTCACCCACTAAAATTACATATATCTGTCTATCTCTCCCACTGGTCAATGAAACCCCTCAGATTAGAGTTTAAATCAGGGGTCACAGTTTCAAAAGCACACAGAGCGAAGCTGGTCACATAAATGGGTTAAGCAGCTTGTTTATTGGACCTGGGTGGCTATTGTCTTGATGTTAACCGGACTCTCTAAGGTCATAAGAGTTATAAAGAATCAGGGTGCTGGCCTCTCTCCAGGGGCAGCTGCCCATGTCGGGAGCACTCCCTTGGGTTTGGAAAGTCTGGACCAGGCCAGTACCACCAGAATTGCAGAGTGGGAGGACAGACCAGATATTTGCCTCCTTGTGTGAAATCACCCCATCTTTATGTGTCAGCCACAAGTTCAGGTCTAGGACACTGTTGTGTGTCACAGAGAGTGCATCCGTGGGCCAGACCCGCTCAGGTGCCACCAGCTTGCAGTCTCGAGACGGTGCCCTTTATTCCTGCAGCGTCAGCGCCTGGCGCATCAGACACTCAGTAAGCATAGTTGGCTGAAAAGAAGGTGAACTTATGAATGAATGAATAAAAGAGGAGGAGCAGATGGGCGGGACAGGATGGTGGCTCAGATGTCAAGATGCCAGGGAGGGGGGTCAGGCAGCTCCGGGTGAGCCCACTGCCACGCTGTGGTGTCAACATCATTGTGTTCTGACTTCCTGGCTGAGGGGGCATGAAAGACTGGAGGCCTGTGAGCTCAGAGTCAGCAACCAGCTCCTCAGAAAGCACTGCATTAAGAAGCTCTTGCTACAGCCCGAACAAAGCCACTGAAAACAGGCTGCTGTGTACACATACATTTTCTAGACGATAAAGGAGGAAGAAGTGGGTAATTCTGTAACTTGGGAGGTTCAGGGGGAAAAGAAAGGAGTCCAGCAGCAGAATTCTCTGTTTGTAGTCAGAAACGCCCTCTCTCTTGTTCTGTTGACATTCTGAAGCTTCGGGGAGGACTTGAGCGAGCCTGGCGTGGACCTCAGCCCCCAGGAACATGAGCAGGAGGGAGCGGTGCACAGGCAGGCCGTGTGGAATGCCTGGGGTTGCAAAAGAAAAGTTATTTCAGGTTCAACTGAGTTATAATTTATTTTTTCTAACTGATCATTACTGCTGCCGGCTCTATAAATAACCACCTAGGGAGTCTGCGTTTCTGCTCCCAAGTCCTCAAAAAGCATTGCCAGGTTCTCTGTGGTTTCTGGCCTGCCAAGCACACAGCACATTTCTTTTCTGTGCAGCCCTTCAGGGAATCCTTTTGCAGTGCATGCCAAGGAATCTGCTGAATTCTGCCCAACTCAGTCTCCCCCCAGCCCCAAACCCCGTCCAATTCCTCTACTCCACACAGGCCACCAGGCCTTCCTCCTCACCCCACAAGAGGTCTCATTCCCCAGACACAGGTGGTTCTCAGGCCAAGGTCCTGACTTCTTCTGTTTACTCTGCTTCAACCCCAACTGCAACCTCTGTGCTCAGAAGACAAGAGCTATTTGTAGCACTGAAACCCAGCTGTGGCACCACTCGAGCTGAGCCCGGTGGCCAGCGGGGAGGAAGGGATACGCTGATAACATCACTGGTAAACGATCAAGGGCCAATACTGCCCTAGGAAGGACGGCTGTGGCTTACACAAAGTCCATTTAAATTATCTGAAGAAAATAGATTCAAGCATGACTCATCTGAATCAAGCGCAAAAGGAAAACACATGTGCTTGCTGGTGTTCACAAGGACGTATGTTTAGGTCCTTTCTAAATGACAAGGAGTTTTCTCTTTCAACAGAGGAACGAGGAAGGAATGGCTATTCAGAAAGACCCGCTAAGCACCAAGCACTGGACTGGATCCTTCGCGCTCCTTGGTCTGTTCCATCTTCACAAGACGTCTCTGAAGATGTGTTCTTACACCAGTTTGTAGATGAAATGAAGAAAAGTGAGCTGGTCCAAATAGTACAGAAAGAAAGAAGCAAGAGTGATATTCAAGCCCAAGTCCGTGAGACTACTGAGTCCAATCTCTTCCACAGCGATGCCAACATCCTCTTTAGCTAGGAGACCAGCGTCTACAGACATGCTTTTCTACTTTTCAGGTTGTTTCTGTAACTCAGAACGCAAGGACAACTTGGAATGCCATCGGAGGTCACTAACAGTCGTATGTAAACTCTGAAAATTAAGCTCTAACTCGTCAACTGTGAAGTCTGAAGTGCTCACTCATCATTTATTAGGAAAAGGATCAGAGTTAAGGTTTTGTGTTGATTTAGTGGTAGAAAATAAAAGTGTGGGTGTTTGGGGATAGTTTTTAAAAGATAGGAAATCATAAATAAATAAGATTAACGAAATTATTTTAATGTAAGTTTGTTAAATCATTCAGTCCTCCAAGGCAGGTTAGGTAACCTTCTAGATGCTTCCATAGCACTCTGTGTTCACCTGGCCAGCAGCTCCCGCAACACCACGTTGGAACAGCCTGTTTCCCATCCATCTCTCCTTCTCAGCCAATGATCCTCAAAGCTTTTTGGTCATGTGTCTAGCAGTAAACACTTGATTTACTTATGTGTATATTTGTTCCTTTATAAATTTGATGAATATTCTAATTGACAAAAATGAAAACAAGAGGATGTGTGTGTGTCTATCTCATTGTGTTCCTGGTCCACAGTGGAGCACCTTCTATGACCCCAGCATGTGAGTCTCACTTTGAAGACAACTACTTGAATCATCCTTTACTTACGTACCACCAGTACTCTGCCCCATCCGCAGTAGCACCTCCGGTGTGCAAGGAACACACTAGTCACTGGGACCGTTGTGTGAGCAAGAGAACTGGGATCATGTGTTTCCATGGAGCTTATATATAACCCAGAGGGTGACACAATTTCAGATAGTGATAGAATCCACAAATAAAATAAAACAAGGTGATGGCATAGAAAGGGTAGAGGATGACTGTGGAGGTGAGAAGTAAGCCACACCGGACCAAGAGCTCAGTGAAGGTCTCTGGAGCCGCATGATGAGGAGGCCTCCAAGCAAAGGTCTAGTGGGAGAATGAGTGTCCTGGGCAGAGAGACTATCTAGAACAAAGATCTTGAGGTAGGAAGGAAGGCTGGTCAGTGTGCACTGTAATGAGTTGGTAGTAGGAGAGGCTGGAGAAGTTAGAAGTTCAGACTGAGGAGTCCCTGCCAGAGATAAATCCTCAACTATTGTCTGCTGACAGGGTGACCTTGGAGATTCATGTCATATGCTGCCCAGGGCTCTAAAAGGAGCTATGTAAAGGACTAAAGGAATAAATATATGAAACATTAATGTCAGTTAGAAGAATGCCCATCACATAGCTGGTATCAATACATGGTAGCCCTTGGCATATGTCTACTTGGTTATCACTGTATTCCCCACAGCATGGAAGTTCTAAACCACCAGTCTTCCACCCTACTGATCCAGGGCAGCTCTCTCTTGCTCAGCCTTGTGGAAGAGCTCAGTGAAAATCTAGGAAATGAATGACTTTAAAAATGGGTAAAAGCTATAGAAAATCAGAGTTTGGCTGAATATAAAAGATTTTTTTAACAAGTATTTTCTATTCATAAAAAAGCAATGTCATGTACAGCCTGGGAGTCTCTGATATTTTAAACAAGGGTGGGATCATATTCTGCATAGCACTTAGTGCATATTTTACATGCCTTTTATGAAAGGCAGTGGAACGGGGTTAAGAACACGGACTCTGGAGAGAAACAACCTGGTTCCACCACTGGCCACCTGGGTCATCTTGCTGAAGTTATTCTCATCATGGCTGTTACTTTACTATAAAGCGACCAGTGTGAGAGGCCGACCTCACAGTGGTATTGCGAAGACTGAGAGAACTCACTCCTACAAAACGCTAAGAAAGGCTCAGGGTGTGGCACTCCTGCCTTAACCAATCCTGTTGCTAGAGATGCAGCTGCTTCTTGGGTTTATTATAGAATAACCACAAGGGATCTCTTTACAGCAAAGCCTTTGCACCACAAACACAACCCCTTAAGAGAAAGTACTAGAAATAGAATTGGCAAGTCAAAGAATATGTGGATTTTAAGGCTTTTAACACATATTACACCAAGCAGTTCTCAAAAACACAAGTGTGGGCCCACTTCCTTGAATCTTCTTCTACACTGAGTACTAATCTTTTATAAAGCCTTTGGCAAGTTGTTAGGGGAAAGAACGTCATCTCATTGTTTTAATTTGCCCTTCTTCACTCGGCAGAGATACTGAGCAGTTTTCATTTGTGTTGCTGCACTTGCGAATTGCTGTTCGTGTCTGAAACGGAAGTCCACCTGAACAATTAGAGGCCGCAGAACAGGCGGTCTCAGCGTGAACAGCCTATCACGGGAGAGGCCAAGCAGGGCCAGGGCGACCCGTCACAGATCTGGGCATCTCTTTAATGTGCAGCGAGTTGGACGAGGTGAGCTCCGAGGTCTTTCTGATTCTGGCATGATTTAACTGTGGTTCAGACCAGCAGAGACAGTAAGCGAACCTGACAGAAAAGAAGTCCTGTGACTCAGCTGGACTTCCGATAACACTGGCCCAATGATTTCCCAAGAGGGATTTGAAGCCCAGATACTTCTCATGGGTTCTGCATAAGGACACCATGGTCCTACCAGACAGAAAAGTCAACAGACAAAGGCATACTTCTGGTAAATGCACGTAGATACCACTGTGGGGAATTCCTTAAATCTTCCTTTTGACAAAATGGAAAAACTTTGAGGGTCACAGACCAAATCCTGTTACAAGGAACACCTTAACAGGCAAAGCCAAAGTGGCACAAAGACCTCCACGGTGTGACAGTGGCTTGTTTATCTTACGCCATGCTTGTTAATCTTTCTTGCTTGCTTGGCATTTGGCTGAGGCACAATAATTTGACATATGACACCCATTTCCTCACAAGTATTTACACAGCCATTTTCTCTGAACTGGTCAAAAGCCTGCTAGGACTTGGAGAACTCCAAGTGTTTGTAGTAAGAAGACACTTGGATCCAGCTTTCTCATTCCCTGCTCATAGACGATAGACTGGTCTTGGATTAGAAATAGGTCTGAGTGTATTTGACTCATTTAGCCAGAATTATACGGCGTTGAGAGAGGAGCTTCTACATTTTCACTAATGGGACCTTTCCCCCTAAAGTCTCTCCCACTCTGACTGTCACAGTTGGAGCTTCTTGCTGGGTTCGGCCCATAAACACGGCAGCAGTTGCCAACAGAACACTGACATCTCTTAATTCATCACTCTAAGGAAGAAGTCACATGTGGGGTGAGAAGCCTGGCGAATTTTCCCTCGTTTACACCTCAAGCACACAAACCTGAAAGTGCAGAGCAGTAAAACTGGCAGCCAAAATAAAGCAAAAAGAAGATCATCTTCCAAGAGGGAGGTGGAATCAGACTGAGGCAACGCCAGGACCGGGCTCTTGGCATCACGGGTGCGATCCCAAAGTAAGGGGACGTGAGTCTTGCCAGCTCTGTGGCACAGCATGAGCTGAGGACAGTCAAGCTCTGCCTGTGCCCCTCAGTGAGGGGCAGACCGTCTGACCCCAAAGACAACTCGTACTCCACCCGCAGTCTGGAGACACCTTGGAGCTGAAGCTACAAAGCCATGTTGCAGCTGCCTGAGGAGTGCATTCATTATGCTGGTAGAACTGGGGAGGCCCAAGCGTGGGAGACACGGGGCTCAGCACTGGGCTAGATGAAAAAGAAATACAAGACCTGGCTGCTAAACGCTAAGGGCTGGTGATTTAACTGAGATGATGTTTACAACAGCAGTTGGCAGTACAGTAAATGAGGGCTAGAAAAGAGGTTCCAGCCACTGGAGACCCAAGTGACCAGTGGCCTGGCTGGGGAAGGGGGAGGCAAGATAGCCTTTCTGGGAACATGGGATCATTTTTAACTTTGAAGGCTAGGGAGCATGTAGGCAGGTGAGTCAGAAGTGAGCTGGTGTCTGGAAAAGAGAAGAGAGTGAGAGCAGCGAGGGGAAGGCCCTGCCTCCTGTGCACGTGCTGTTCTCCTGGCCTGGAGGAGGATTGTGTCAGGGAGGCAGAGACGAAGAGCATTTGACAGGGAGGAAGGAGGCCAGATTTCAGAGAGATCTGAATCCCACACAGAGAAGTCTGGGTTTCATCCAGCACGCAGTAGGGAGCAGTTGGAACTTGTGAACAGCAGATTAATGTAATTAAAGATGAATGGTATAGACCTCAGCTTTTTGCAGGGCGGCAGAATCGTCTAGAGTGGCGGGAGCGCAGGAAAGCTTTTACAGTGGCCCAGGCTGGCAGTGGCCAGGGTTGGACAAAGGTGCTGGCGATGGGAGAGGAAGAAAGAGAGCTGGAAGGCACCACGAGGTGACATCTAGGGGGCCTGGAGAAGATGTCAGTGAGAGGATTAAGGCTAAATCAGAGGCAATTCTGAATTCCTCAAAGAGGTTACTGTGAGATAGAGGGGCATCGCCGCAGGTAAGCAGCAGGCTTGAACTGAGCAGTCAAGAAGCGATGACTGCAGACTTGCAGGAGAGTTGAGACAGTTTCCCAAGAACTTAAGAGGTCAAAATATCCCAAAGGCGGATGCCAACTGGAAGCGGACAGTGGGTGCTCCCTGATTTCTGAGAAAGGGGAGAAAAACATAGTTGAAGGTTTATCCAGTGTGATGGAATGGCCGTCTGCCCAAACCGGTGACCAGCTGGTATGAGGTCTGCTCACCCTTGGTCCCTCTTGCTCTTGACTCTCCCTCCCAGACCACAGGTGGGGATCAGCCATGGAGGTGGAACCCTCAGATCCAGATTCCTCAACCCCTCTTTTGCTGGTGCCACAGGACGCCGTGTTTTCACACCGTGTACACGTGTACAGCTCAGTGAGTGAGCACTGAGTCACAGCTGACTTCTCTCTCCCCTCCACTGTGCCTTCCCCATCTCCATCTCCATCTCCTCCATCATCCCACCCCAAACGCTGCAACACCCAAGGGTACACTGTCCAAGGCTGCGTGACTCTCCACACTTCTCATTCCCAAGCGCTTGTCTCCTATCCATCAGGGAACCAGGGAGTCCCAGAAATGGACTCCGGTCCAACAGGACAGAGCAGCACAGATTGCAAAGACAAGTAGTCTCTTGTGAAAGAGCATTGAAGGCGAGTCGGGAAACTTCAGTTTTAGGAGTCAGGCAAGGGAATCAGATAACATTCCTTGGAGACAAGGGGTCTCCTGATGGCTCAGCTTTGCTGACGCAGAGACAGGTCTTCTCATTCTACCCATAGAGATGGGAGATAAGCAGTTAGCTTTCAGGGCGGTAACCCCAAGTGCAGTGCTCACAGCTGCAGTGACTGAATGACAGTGGTAAGGAAGGAAACAATGGAAGCAGAAAAACAAGAAGAAGAGAAGAAGAGCATTGCTTAAGTGGACGGACAGAGCAGTCTGAAATGAACACCTCCTCCAGGTCCTGGAAAACAAAGATGAGTCAACAGAAGCTTAATTTCACAGGCGTTCCTCCTCTACTTGTCACACACATTCCCAGACACAGAATCATCCAACCCCACGTCACCCAGCCTCTACAGCTATCAGTCACTGCCTCTGTATAAGTTAAACAGGAGGTTCAGCTATGCTTGGACTGGGGTGGGGGGTGCACTAAAAGCAGCCTGGACCAGATGGAGATGAATCTAGCACAAAAAGCAGAGGAAGTCAGTGAAAGGATGGTAAGTGGTACATGGCTCTGGAGAAGAGACCCAGGGTCAACCGATCTGGACAGCCAGGAACCTGCCGTATTCCTAGTTCCCTAGACAATCCTGCAGAAACTCAGTAGAAATGGAACTGCATCTCAAAGAATAATATGGGTCCTGGGAGTGGGACAGAGAGGAAAGGCGGCGGGGGGCGGGAGGGGGGTGTGACACCATGTGCCACTTCAGGGACTGGGAATAAGCAGGAGGATGGAGGATTCCCTAAGTAGAGCAGAAACTCCATTAGGTTCTGTGTTTTCAGTAATCTTGTATGTGTAGCCAAGAACATGATTCCAATTCTGGTTCACTGATAGCGGTGTGGGCTACACAGGTGCATGAATTTGTCAGAACTGGCCTGTTCATTTCACTGTATAGAAATTAGACTCCAGTAATTATGGCACTCAATTAATCGGTTGTATGGCCTTGGATGAATCATTAACCTTTTTTGTGCAGGGTTCCCCACCTGTCAAGTTGAAACTAAGAAGCCAGCCTCTAACTTCTCCTTGACTTCAAAGTTTACAATTTAAGAGCTGATTATGGTGGACACTGACAGTATATCCAGATTAAGAAGGACCATGAACTTCGGTTGATGTGAGTAATTTCTGAATGGCATTAACCATTTGCAAAAAACTTTCCCCAAACCATCACTTTCGATGTCAACTTTGGAGAGAAATGAAGGTGCCATCTTCTACATTCCTTCAGAGCTACTAACAATCACTGGCATTAGAGGTTGCCTGTCCCTCTAGGTTTTCCAAGATCTTGCACTTGAGATCACTGGCCTGAAGACTAGGGCATGCCATTTTCCTCGAGACCTTCCACTCTCCCTCTGGGTCTGTGGCAACTTGGTCAGGTGGTGGGAACAGGGTTCTTCCCGGGACGGGGAGGGAGAAAGGGTGCACACCTGGGCCCAAGCAGCATGCAGAGAGAACTGTATGGTCGCAAGACCTTAAGAGATGCGAGAACCAGTTATCACCCCCAATTCCACTTCTTGGGGATTAAAAACAAAGATCCAGTGCCTTCTTAGTCTCTGTTCAGCCCTCCAAAGAACAGAATGATGAAACAGGCTGTGGCTGTCTTGAGGCTGGTCCTCTCACATTAGGTGTGCCTACATGCCACACAGACCGGTTCTTACTGGTGACTTTTGGGCAGAGGGGCTGGATCTACCCTAAGCAGGCACCAAAGTAGAAGCAAGTGAACTCTCTGGTTCACGCCTTCTCGGAGGGGTTTTGGGACATGAGGACCTCTGGATGGATACTGCTTTGAATGGAGAAATTTGCTTCCGTCAGAATGAAAAGGAATTCACAGATGTCTCAGGAGCGGGGCCACCCATCGGCAGAATGGAGCGGTAGCTGGTCCATGGAAAAGCTCTAGCTGAGAAACGCTATCAAAGGAGCATCAGATCCAGATTGCAAATGACTTTAGCAGCTAAAACAAGCATCAAGACAGAACAATTTACTCTAATCCAAGGGGTTTATGCTTCAGACTGGCTGCTCCAACTCCCTGCCTCCACCCAGCCCATTCATCAGTACCGTGATAAGCAGATTCCACTCACAGAGCGACTTAATCTGGGCTCCTGGAGAAGCCTTAGAGCAATTAATGAGAGCACTGTGCTGACTGCCAGGCTTTGCATCTGGAACCACTGAAGAGCCAAAGGAAAGGGTCTGTCACAGGGGGACGACCCTTCCCATGATGGACTTGCCCCTACTAGGGTTAACTCAAGCATCTTTTCAATTTAGTTACTTGGATCTATTTTTTAATCTAGTCTCTCCTTGGTAGCTAGGGAAATTAAAGTCCTTGCTCACATCCTCCTGGGTGTCAGCTTTCTGTCAGCTAACAGCATCTGGAACTGAATAAAGATTAGGAGCAAGAGGGAAGGAGTCACAGGACAGAAGGGCAGTCTGGCGCGGCCCAGGAGAACCACCAGTGAGCTAGACTCACCTGCAGTCCCTCCACCAGGTGACAGGGAAGCAGGGCTGGAATCCCAAGTCCGAGGCCTCGCAGACATGCAGCCAGCACCTCTGAGGAGGGCCTGCCCTCTGATGTTCCGTGACTGCCCCGTCCCAACTGCAGGAATGGTCTCTGGTCCGGGTGAGCTCGCTGCTGCCGCCAGTCATATTTAAAGAACTCTTGGTACTGTGTCCCCTGCTAGAAGTGCTTTGAGGACACTGTCTGACTGTACTCTGGAGCTGTGAGGCTTATTTTAAAGCAAAGTAAAAAATGACCAGGAAACCTAGATTTGAATTCAGCTTGTGAATATTTGGCAGGCAAAAAATGCAGGCCCTGACACTCTTTCTAAGAAAAAAGCTTCACATGTACAGTGGTAGCTAGAAGGGGGCGGCGGGAGCAGTGACAGCTGTACCTGTAACTCGTAATATGTCATCGTTTGTCTGGTAGCTTTCAGGACATGAGGACAAAACGAAACACATAGCACAGAGCTCTGAGTTCACAAACAGGCCCAAAGGAGTTGACCTGTCAATGAACACCGCTTTCATGGTAGAACAGAGCATTATCATCCGAGCCCCTCTGTGCCTTCCCTCCTGCTCCTCACCCCCTCCCTGCTGCGACCACAGCTGGCGCCTCAGCCCTGCTCTCCAGGAAAAGGCAGGGAAATGGGTAACTTTCCAGCAGAGGCAAAGTTCACTGCTCAAGGCACGTCCCAGGCCGACTTTCTAGGAATCTTCAGTCCTGTGGATTCCGGTAGTTGTCACAGCGTGGGTGCAGCTGTCCTTGGTCTGTGGGCTATGAGCTGGGTGGGTGGAGGATGGACATGTCTATAAGGTAGAGCCAGGCCCCGACCCCCTTGTCCAGGTCACTGCTCCTCAGAAGCTTGTTGTTCTACCCCATCCCCAGGGACAGGGGACGTTGATGGAGACCCAGCTGCCTGGCGTCAGCAATGGTGGGAGCAGAAGGCCCGCCCATCTTCAGCCAGAGCTGGAAGCCCAAAAGGTGAGACCAAGCTCTAACTCAGGACCAACCCCAGGCCCGGCCATCGCCTGGCCTGCCTCCCGGGCCTCTGCATGCTGTGCAGCCTGCTCGCTAAGCGTTCACAGTGAACTCGACTGCTCCCTGTAAGATTTACTGGGTCTGCACTCAGACTCCGCCTGAAGTTGAAGGTCAAGTAGGTTCAAGATGGTAGCCTCTGCCCCCTAATTCTTCCTTTCTTTTCCTTCTCCCCGTCTGCCTTCTCTTTTCTGAATCAGCTTTGTTTGGGTTCAGTTTCACTCTGACCTTGGCTGACCTCTCATATGCTGGGTGTTTTTCCAAGGAACACAGCTGACCCATCAGGGAAGCAGGAGGCTGGTCTCTTCCGGGCTCCTCCCCCAACGACCACCCTGCACAGTCAGCAGCACCAGAGCAGAGTCCAGGGCGATCCCTCCAGGAGCTGGGACAAGACTCTAAAGACCCTGCCTGGACACATGTCCTGCCTTAAACCTGGACTGCGTCTCAAGAGTGCTCTGGGCCAGCATACTCACAGAAGAGCACCTCTGAGTATTTCAGGCAAAAATTTCCTCTTCAAAAGTGATCAAATATAATGACTGTCATCCCCAGGACCCTCACAGAGCAGTGACGGAGAGCCTGGGGAAGTCTTTCCAACCACTCAGTCTTTAAATGGCTTTCAATGACTCTCCCTTTTGGAGAGCAGCTCAGCAGGAGCAGAGACAGTGATGCTCTACGTTAGGACTTCCTGTCCCAGGTGCCACCCAGCGTCCTCTAGCACAATCTCCAGGGACTGGTGTGAGGGAGGGTGACCGGGTATTGTGATCTTGGACCCTGCCTTTCCCAAGTCATCATCTGCCTACTGCCAGCTTTTTCCGAAAAGTGTCAGACAGGAACTCTTCAGGCTAGGTAGAGGCACATACATTGCCTATTCTATTCTTTGATTTTCCTTTTATAGCCCTTTGACCATGAAAGAACCATTTTTAGCTCCAGGAGCTGGACAAAAAGAAATGCTTGGTGGATGTGACCAACAGCTTGTTCAGATTGCACCCCCCAGTCTATAGGAAGATGCAGAAACATTTATTATTGATTCCCACTAAGGAGCCCCTGGCCACCTTCTGTCCATGCCCGAATTCCTCCAGACCTTCCACGTGCGCCAGGAATGCCCCTGCCCCTGCCCCTGCCCCTGCACTTGGGGGCCTGTGCTCGGGCTCCCAATGACCGCAGCATGCATTTCACTGAGAACGTGCTGTGCAATCGATCATGAGCTCTCCTGTGTCCTTGTGCTAATTTGCGATGCACAAAGCCCAGCAGCCCGCCCGTACCAAGGTCTCACCCAGCCAGACTCATGCAGCCATGTTCACTCATCTCGTTGGTAAATGGCTTAACTTGGGCTCTTCTCACTATCCCTCATGTGCAGAACAGGACAGGTGAACCACATGTATGGCAAAATCCCCTTGGTTTCATATCAAAGGCTAGCCAGGACCCAGTCACTTCCAGCCCTGGTCCACGGCCACAGCCTCCCATCTGGGCTCCCTGCTTGGGTCTTTTCTTCTCCCTTTTCTGCTCAAAGCCCCAGGGGTTTTCCTCACTTAGACTAAAGGCAAATGTCTCTGAACAATGGGTCCTTCCATGGACCCACTAAGTCCCACACCATCCGCACTGGCCACCTGTGTGGCCTCACCTCCCCCCCTCTGGCTGATGTTCACTCTGGCCACACTGACCTCTTTCCTTACTCTGATTTTTTCTTCCTAAGACCCAATGTAATTTTTCACGTTTTCTTTTCTTTTGATTTTTTGTTTTTCCCACTAGAAAATAAGCTCCATCAGACAGAAGTTTAAGTTCTTCAACACTGGAGCCAGACCACAGTTCCTGGCCAGAGGAGGGTTCGCAAATGCAGGAAGAGCTGCGGAATGTGCAGGGGATGGGGCCCTGCCACTGGCTGAAATGGCAGCAATGCTGTGACACTGAGTCCACTTGCATTTGGAAATGTGAATGCAAACAAATAGCTTTCTCTTAAGCCCCCCTGGAAGCCAGATGCACTGGCAAAATAATGGAAACAGACACACCTCTGGAGACAGCAATCTCCAGTTGTGTGAATTCAACCCTAAAGTGGCCACAGCAAGTGTAGATTTCAGTTGAACTCACCACTTATTCAGGAGAAGAAACAAGAATGATTGCTTTGAGGTTCAGGACACACCTGCCCGTGGCTCTTTGGTCTTTGTGACCACCCTAGAGGGACAGACAGAGGGAGCGAGGGAAGGAAAGCATGGGTCTGGTGGCAGTGTGGGGTTTCCAGTCCCACTGTTGCCTCCGCAAGCTCTTCCGGACACGGACACAGGTGCTCCGGGCCTCCACGCCCACCTCTTGGTAAAGGGAGGCACTCACACTCAGGCAGAGGCCCACTGGAAAGCTTAAGTGAAAACTTAAACAAGCATTCCCAGTATAATGACTGTGTGGAATAATTACTCAATAAACCATCATTTCTCCCCTGCTCATAAGTGAGGAAGCTAAAATCCAGAATGCCAAATGACTCGCCTGAGGTCAGAGATCTCGCCCCACAGCAAATTGGGGGTTCAAACCAATGGTTTTTCTTGGTGTATGGTTTTCCAAGATCTAGCCTCCCTTCTGATTCACAGTAACTGCTTATATCAGTAGAAGAAGAGTAACTGCTGGCTCTCCCGCTAGCAACTTGTTGAGGACTTTGGGATAGGACATTCGGATTAAAGCTCATGACTAAAGATGACACCATGAGGGGATCCCCTCACAACGACACTGAGGTATCTAAGTATCAAAAGCTAGGGATCAAAAGCTAAGAGAATTCACCTGCCCAGGTTGCTAACTGTGCCTAAGACATGCAGACAAAATGACTGCCTACCTGCCACCGAGATGAAGAGACCGCACTCTGCCGAGCAGGGTGCAACCATCAGCCCCAAGACCAGCACCTCCGGTGGCTCAGCAGACCCTGAAGGGCTGACGCTGAAGTGCCGAAGCCACATTCAGCACAAATGCTTCTACAGAAGGGACTGTCCCTTCCACATGCACACTTTTTCTTCAGGGAGCACACGTATTTAACAGTCCTCTCTCTAAAGTCAGATTTTGTACAGCGGATGTGCCGTTTCTGTTAGCTTTCACCATGAAGCTGAAAATGTGCTCCTCCTAGAGATAAAACATGACTTCAGACATTATGAAAACTATTAAGTTATAGTACGAACTGTAAATTATTAGGATAAACCTTTCAGGCAATACATTTAGAGGACAAACAATGATGAGATAGACTAAACGCTGTCTAAATGGATTTGAAAATAAGCAGAAGCTGAGCATGTGTCACAGACAAGAACTCAAGTCCTTGAACAAGGACCTGAGATGCGCCTCTACTTCTCCAAGAAGCGGGGGTGCCGTCTTCACTCCCCACACCCGCTTCCTCACCTGGCTGACTCCGACTGATGCCTCAGACCTTAGCCAAAATGTCACTTTTTCAACGAAGCCTCCCCACAGTAGGTTGGGTCATCTGTTCATTCATTCATTCATTCAACAAATGATTAATGACCTTCTACTACAGGTCAGAGTCTTATTACTCTGTATCTTCAGTGTTATCACTAAGGAAATACAGGTACAAGACTCCAAGATACTTTCCACCTCCCTCCCTCACTGTCAGTCCCATAAGGACAGAGATCAAATCTGATTCATGTGCCATTTCATTCCCAACACCTGACACAGAGCCTAGAGCATGGTAATAACATATTTGTTGAATAAATGTTAAGTGAATGCTTCAGAGCATTCAAAAGGAGCGTCCCCATTCTAAAATGCTTCTTGCTATCTTCCTTACACGAATGTAAATGATGTCACAATCAACAGGACTTTTACAAGGTATAGAGTAAATCTACCAATCTTCATAAAAGTGTTAATAAAGGAAAAGAGTAAAATGCACTAGGTGGAAGGTCACACCCCTGAGGAGCAGCTGCACGGTAGAGCTGACAGGACAGCCCTGTGTGCCACCCTGAGACCAGCAGGTACAGGCGGAGGGAGAAGCAGTCCGGGAAGGTGAGCGAGTCAGAAGACTCGGGTTGGGTCGCACCCACTGCTGACTAGTCCTGCAACTCTGAGCAAGCTACTTCATTTCTCTGTCCTCCAGTTTCCAAACCTGCAAGCTGGGAAGAAGGAGAACACTGACCTTGGATGATGGCATTAATAATGAAACGAATTTGTGTATACAAACGGTTTAGAGTAGTGCCTGGCACATGCGTAGTGATCGCTAAACGTTAGCTTTTTTTTTTCTAGAAGAAGAAAACCAAAGATAGATTAAAACCAAGGAGGCTGATGGGCTTGCACGAAGCTCACAAACCACTCAGACCAAGATTTGCTGTTACTGAAATTAAATAACTCAAGGGCAGACAGAGAGATGCTTATCACCTTCAACTTGGTCAGCTTGGCCGCCATAACAAAGTACCACAGACCGTAGCTTAAGAGCAGATAAGGATGTTCTCACACCTCTGCAGGCTGGAAGTCTGGGATCAACATGCGGCCAGGCTTGCTCTCTCCTGAGCCCGCTCTCCTTGGCGTGCAGACAGATGACCGCCTTCCCCCCGTGTCCTCGAACGGCATCCTCTGTGCATGTGCCTCTGCTGACCTCTCTTCTTACAAGGACGCCAGTCCTGATGGTTTAGGGCCCCACCCCTGTGACCCTATTTCACCTGCATTACCTCAGCAAAGGCTTTATTTCCAAGCCCAGTCACTTTGGAGGTCAGGACTTCAACATATGAATGGAGGCATGCAGAGAGGAGAGGATACATTTCAGTCCAGACCTGCTATCACCTGTGAAATGGTGAGAATTCCTTACCTGTCTGAAATGAAGTTAGGCCCTCAAGGTTGAACTAGGCCTAAAGTCTAAGATGTGATGACCAGCATGCATTTCAAGCTTAGAAAATGCTCACAGGGTTGATGCATAATGAATACTATTCAAGGCTGAGAAAATGGGGGTACACTCCAAAGTACAGACATACTCTCCATATATACCTACCCCTTCGACCCCTAGGAGAATTAAATGCAGCCATGAGAAGGAGGTGCTTGATGAAATCGCCACGGACTGCACACGTCACCTCTGCGCCCGTCCACGTGAGGTGGGCAGCGGGAAAGTGGGGGCAGCGCCCTCCTGACAGTGACTCAGACGAGCTCCTTCTCTAAGGTTGGGAGCGGGCTGATGTGCTGGGACAACCAGAGTGTGGGGTGATTTCACCACCAGAAACCTGTTCTGGACTCTGTGCATTGTCTGACAATGGAATCAGTAGGTCTAATAGTCTTAGCAACAATTCCATCTAAGCTTTCAACGAGTTGACAAGAAGAGCTACCAGTTAAAGACGGGTTAGCGCAAGGACTCAGCCCACTGCTAACACGGCAAGGCCGGGGAAGTCAGTGGGACTTACTGTGGCATACTACACAACTTTTTAAAGACAACGTTCACTCTCCATTATGACATTCTTTTATACAAATCAGCAACTGTGCTCTAACTTACACACAATGAAATGTCAACATTTCAATGAACAGTTGGATTTTTTTTAATCAGTGTGTGCACTGGGTAACCATTACCCCCAGCCAAGATTTTAAAGTGCGCACACTCCCAGAAAGATTCCTTGTACCCCTGGTGTGCCCCCGCTCCTGACCCTACCCCAAGGCGACCACAGTGCCAATGCTGCCCCTTAGACTTTTCATCTCTACTAGGGTGCGTATGGATGGGAATTGTACAATACCCACTCTGTTTTATTCTTTCAACATAATGCTTAAGAGTTTCACACATGCCACTTCCCTTCCTGCTCCTGAGCTGAATTCCCGCACATGCTGTACTGCAAGAGGGGCTGAAACACTCCTTACTGATAGGTACTTGGGTTTGCGTGACTTCCGGTTCTGGACTGTTATGAATCAGCAGTTCTGAACATCCATGAACCAGTCTTTCTTCCAACGAAAATGTTCATTTCTTTTGGGTTAATACCTAGGAGTAAGATTCTTGGGTAATATGTGTGTTTAGCTTTACAAAAAATGCCAAAACCATCCCAAGAATAAAAATCAAAGAGGAAACAATGTGGAGAGAGGTGCAAAGAGCACCCAAAAGCTGAACGAATGGCAGGCAGCTCTGGCTGGTGACCTCCCGGTACCTACTCCCCCACATCTGTCCTACCTTAAGGGACGTGTGTCCCACCGAGTGGTCCTCTCCTCACTGTATTCAGGGGCAGTGCAAACCAGCCTGTCACCAGCAGGCCTTCCTAGGAGAGTTGAGACTTGAAGGGACCAGAGAACTGAGGAAGATGATTACCCAGCGGGCCCAGGAGCCCTCACTGTTCGGCTGCGGGAGCCCCTTATAACAAGGGACAGTCCCCACTTCTCCCCACCGGGGCAGGGGCTAGGCGAAGCTCATGGTGGGGACTCCAGCTCTCCCCTCTACCCAAAGGGAGCCAGTAGGTCACCTGCCAGCCACCTGCCCGTAACCCAGCACCCCTCTAGAACATGGGGACCTAACAGCCACCTCGCTTGACTAAGGCTATGCAGGAAACACCTCCTTTAACGTCATGAAACATCAATATTATTAAAACTACAAACCCTCTCTGTTTCTAGCCACATTCCTATGATCTCCACTAGCCGGACAGGAAGAAGAACCTAGGTGACACTGGGGACAGCTGGCTCTGGCCTGTGGCCCACCGTGTCCTCGCCTCTCCACTCTGACTGAGGCACCGCATCAAGGGCACCTCTGAGTCTGCTGCAGTCATCTCAGGAGGGTGCAGGGAGGACTGGTCAGTGATTTCATCCCCTGGCTCCCTCCCAGGAGGGGACATCCAGAACACTGGCATCTCCCTGCGTGCAGTGTCTCTGCTCCCTCCCAGGTAGCCCTCTCCTGTAGAGTTCCAGGAACTTCCTCCTCTTCACAGCCTTCCAGGCCCCAGGGTAACAGCACCACTGCCATCCGCCTGCTGCTGCCTGTGTGGATGGTCCCTTCTGAATTGCTCCACTAGAGGAAGCTGGTTCCTGTTTCTAACCTGCCTGGAAGCACGGCTCTTCCCAGGTGTCCCCCGCACCCTCAGGCTACACCTATCCTCACTGTCTTGCCTGGACAGCAAACTGCTTTCTTCAGCCCCTCTTCACCAGCTCTTCCAGCAGCGAACTCCAATTATCCCACAAAACCTAAAAGGAATCATATCAAGGCCTGCTTACACCACAGAACGGTTCCCACTGCACCTCCAGGAAAGCCCTGGCTCTTCCCCTGGCTTCCGAGGGGACACCAGCCCTGCCTCCCTCTGGCCACTTCTGGCCCTGAGCTAGCTCTGTCCAGCCTGCTGCCCTCTCCTCAAGTCCCTAGGAGAGTCCTGACAGCGACCTCACACAGCCTGGTCTCCAGGTCTCCAGCATTTGCCCACCACAGGCTGTCTCCTCAGACCCTGGGAGAGGCCTTTCTTAGCATGCAGCCCTCCCCCATTGCTAGTCTCCATCCCTGGGCTGTGCTCAAGGCCTTCCTAGCACTTCACAAATTTGCAATCACGCAATTTCTCTGTTTACTTTTTAAATGGCTGTCTCCCTGCTGGAATGTAAGTTCCACGGGGGTGGAAACTAGGCTGCAGACCCTGTCCCTGACCCGTGAAGGGCACGTTTGCCAAGTAAAGGACTGAGGGTATGAATAAAATTTCCCTTCCTTGGGAAGGACTGTTCTTTTATCTGAGTGTGTCCTCTTTACTTTGCTGGGGAGAGCTGTTAACCTGATCTTTTCTTTTAAATGATTTTAAGAGTAAATAGTAGTCAAGTTTTTAAAAATAGCCTTATGCAGTTCTGAAAAACACTTTGAAATTTTCTAAGTCTATAATATCCCAGAGTAAGCAGTGTTTCAAGGGTCACAATGCTGGCCCCTGAAAGGTAAACTGAGTGATAAGGAAGAGATGGACTCTGAGGTCACTCGGGGCCTGGGTTCAAGTCCCAGTTCTACTGTTAAATAGCCATAAAACTATGAACAAGATACTTAACCTCTCTGTGCCTTAGTTTCCTTAGCTATAAAAATAAGGATAATAATAGAATTTTTATGAGAATTAATTGCAATGTTCTTAGAACGGTGCCTGGCATATGCATAAAGCTCAACAAATATTAGTGCTGCTATTATTATTATTATTCATTACCAAATACAGATCTTTTAAATCCCCAGTCTGGACTCTTTTCTTATTAAAATATTATCCCCCGGTATTATATCTTTCAGTGTGGTCTGATTACCTCTAAAAGTCAAAAATCCAGTAGCTGGAAAACAGCCCTGCTCTCAACAACCATGTTTTCTGGAGAGCTAAGCCCCAACCCTAATAAAATGTGTCCCTTGAGGGAGAAGTGCTTCCAAGATATGTATGTTCTTTTATATTTCTTAACCGATTTTGATGAGCTGGGTGTCATGAAGGAAACGGAAGACGTCACAGGGAGGACCCCGCAGGCCTGAGGCTTTGTCCGCAGCACCTGCATGCCAGGCTGGCTTCCTTCTCTCATCTGTGAAACGAGAAGGTCATGTGCGCTTAGAGGTTATTGTGATCCTAAGGAGTCAAGTGCACACACACTGCCAGCTTCTAAACTCCATTTTTTTCTTTCTTTGTTGGTTCATAACATTATAATTCTCCCAGGAGATTGCTTAATTTAGGTCAGCAGGCAGAATTCTCCCTGCCCCAGGCTCCACCAAACACTGCTACCCAGAGAGAGTGGGGTTGATCCCGCAGAGACACGCAACCCTCAGGACACCGTGCAAGGGACGTTCCTTCCTGGGTTCACACGACCAGCAGGCGAGTCACCCTTCAGACTGCTCCTGAGCGGGGCCAGGCTTTGGAAGCTGTGATGTTTCTGAGTTAGGGCTATTCTGGCTGAATACAGGTTCACACTCTGCTTCAAGCAATCTGAACTGAATTCTGCTCCCTTCATCAGAAGGCCATCTGAAAAGGCAAAAACCATATCTGTGAATGAGTCCTTGCATTTTCATTTCAGAGCAAATCCCACGAATTGTGTGCTCTGCGCCGGATGTATTTCAACTTTCTGAGGCTGAGAATCAATCCACCTGCACTCAACCATCTCACTCCCAAACACGCAGTGTATGCGGGATATGCTGTCATATTCCATGTTAAAGGGGACCTATAGTCAATGAGAGTGATTATAAAGCTAAGAAAAAAAGATGGGGAAATCAATGAGATTCTTTTTCTCTACCTAATGTTCATTATCTAAAACCTGGGAACCAAATCAATGGATTTTCTGATTATAGTCAATAAAATTATCTGAATTCTAAGCTATCTTGGAGACACAAATAAATAGCACTACTACAGAGAAAAGGTGGAAACATAAAGACAGGAAGCAAAACTGGATTCAGAAATAGTATTCTTGCATTTGAGATCTAAAGAAATACAGACACATATATGCTCTTACAACTCCCATAAGTCTGATTTCATTCGTAAAACACACCATGGATTCCTAGGAAGTTTCTGTGGAGCTAAGCAGTTAAGGGGGGTTTTCCATTAACTACATATCTAACAATCCACAAACATGAATTAAGCACCGCGACTCAGTTGGTATTATAGAGGACTTAGGTCTCTGCCCCATCAAACAAACGCCTTGAAAAACTTTGCTCTAAGACACACATGAAAAACCATGTCCCAGCTAACTCACAGCAAAGGATGTTCCACTATGCAGAGTTCATTTTCAGTCTCGCCCAAAATCTACCAGGGTCCTGCTGTATTTCAATGGAATCAAAACTCTGAGGTTCAGAGAAAAATAATTTCACAAGCAAAACGGGGTGAGATTATCTCTGAACACTAACCTCATTAGCATCATTTTGTTTAAGTTTAAAACCACCCTTACAAATGATAAAATGTAAATTGATAATGTGAAGAAGATGGGGAACGAAAACAGCATACACACATAAGTACATACACATATGCACAGTACACACACACCACAGGATCCAAAGTCAGTAAGTAGAGGTGAAAGAGGCAGTGGGCTAACCTGAATGTATCCCAAGTCCTTTCTTCCTCCCTCCCTGCCTCCCTACTTCCTGAATGTATTCACAAATGATTTCTTTCTTCCTTCCTTCCTTTCCTTCCTTCCTCTTTTCCTTCTTTCCTCCCTCCCTTCCCCACTCCTTCCTTCCTTCCCTTTCATCCTATTTTTACCATCAACAAGGTCAGCAGGAACACCTCATACTCACCTTGCTCTAAAGCACAAGGGGCCATGTGGAAGAGAACACAAGCGACTACCCTTCCAACTCTATTGGGAATGTCTCTAGCAGCGCTTCACTTTCAGGTTTTACTTCCTAGGTCATCCCAGATGTGCAATCCATGCCTAATACAAGCACTTAAGAATTCCTTGGGTCCTTCCTGGAAATCCAAGGGTGAAAAAGGCCCAGCCTCAATCTGACCTCAAGTCCTCACAGAAAAGGTAGGTCTCCTGCTGAGAGAGAAAGCGCTCTGGGATTAATGTGGGATCACAGTGGCCTGTGTGATGCCTTCCATGTGTCTGCAGTTGTCTAGAGGAGGCCTCCCTTTCAGCACAATCACCACCACAGAGGGATGGACAGGACATGTGCAGGGTCACAGGAACTCCAGGCCTTCCTCAAATGAAGCAGGCACTCCCCAGTCTCAGGACCACGGCCTCCCTGGCAAACCTCCCTTCCTTCCTGGATTCCAGCAAACAGCCCCCTTCCTGCTCTGTTTCCCCAACCAACCTGTACCTGTTCCAACTCCAGTTTCCCACTGGAAAGGTGCATCTGATCTTACATACTTCAGACCAAGGAGCACCACACTGTGAAACTTCTGTTTCAATTTCCATTTCTATAGTGTGTATTTAAAGAGCATCTGTGATATTTATTCATTTTTCAGAAAAGAATGGGGACTTCAGCAACTTGGTAAAGGAAAAAGATCAAACTGACTTCACTAGCCAACTCGCACATGCAGCCCTGATTCTGCATTAAGAGGAACCTGGTATGGTTCTGAGTGCTTTCCATGCGCCAACCATTAACTCTCACCACAGCCCTATGAGGTAGATGTTATTATTACCCCCACTTTTCAGAGAAGGAAAGTGAGGCCCAAAGAGGTTATTAACTTACCACAGTCATCCACCACATACGTGGTAGAGCTGGGATTTGAACCTAGGTAGTCAACTCAGTGGTGCCACTGACCCAGAAGGGGAAACGATTAACATGACAATAAAAGGGGATACTTCTGTGGCCCCTGATGTGCAGTGTTAGCTCTAATAACATGCAGCAAATAGATAAACTATAGTTGTCTACATTTCCTGAGTCCACACCTACATATCACCTTCAGGAAGAGCAGGGTTTGAGGAGAAGGAGGAGAGGAGACTTCTGCCCTTCAGAGATTCTATTTTAATTAAAAACAACAACACTGAACAGACCAAATCCTGGATTTCAAGATCAATTTTCAAGGTCTCCAGACATGTGGCAGTCATCTGAAAAGGGCAGCAGGACAGGGGTCTGACCTCTGGGTCGCCTCCTGTCTTTCTGTGCTGCTTTGAGACCCAACAGGAAAGCAGAGGGTACCAGGATCCCAGGAGCCCACCGCTCCTGATCTCGGATCAGATATCTACACCCACACATTTCGGAAGGTTGTGAAAGGAGAGGGGGTCACATTCTCTGGTGCTAACTCCGTGGCATTAATCTAAATTTACTGAGAATCATACTAAAGCATTAAAGATGAAATAACAATTTTGAGAGGATCTAACATAAAATTCAGGAACTTGCCTTGTTATCTCAGCCTAACTTCCTAGAAACACTGACTTTCAACATCCCACAGTGCAAGTTCCTCAAACTCAAGTCTCTAGAAAGAGGAGGTGGTGGCAGCCAAGCCCTGACACAGAGGATAGCCGTTAAGATGGTGACGATGACTCCGATGATGATGATGATGTTAAGATGGTGACGATGACTCCGATGATGAAGATGATGGAGACCAAGCCAACCATGACTATGAGAGCAAGTGTTCACGTAACAGCTAACAGGGGTCAAGGACTGTGCTGAGTTGTCTTCCTGTATTATCTCATCGAATCGTCACAAGAGTGAGAGGCAGGTACCATTTTAAGGATGAAAAATCAGATGAGAGGGACCAAGTACCTGGGTCAAGATGTCATGACTGGTACCGTAATATGAACCTGAGCCAATCAGACTGCCTCTCCCCACAGAAAATCTTATTATAGAAAGCTCTGGAGACGAGTGGCATTGTTCAGATTTTCCAGTAAATGTCTATGCAATCAGTTCTAAATACTCATTTGAAGAACTTTCCAAAATGCTCAAGGTCCTCTTTCCTGTCTTAGTAAGCACAGCATACTAAATATAAATCTAGTTCTGCTTTAATAATAGATACATCCTAGACTATCTCCTAGCTCTGTGACATAACAGTTAGATCTGAATGCAGAGTATTTCAGATGTAGGTATAGAAATAAAGGCTATAAATACATAAATGCATAAAAATATTAGATATGCATATGTTAGTCTATATCATATATCAAACTATGTAGCGCAACATATGTGTATATATATGGAACATATATATCTGATTTTTATGTATTATGTACTTATATAACAATAATGGCATAATTATAGAGTGCACATAACATAAGGTCAATCTTTCATTTTATAGATATCTTATTTTTATAAGTTATATTATGTTACTTTTGATGTCCCTCTTTCCGATATAAAATCTAAGAAAACTTATTTTATCATTTACCTTTTCCTGCAAAACTTCATTCAAAATTATTTTTGGTAAATAGAAGTTTCATGCTGTGAACAGTACCGCCCACCCATGATGTGCTGTGAGCCTGTGAGAGGGGCTGAGAAACAGGAAGATGAGCAAAAGAAAACATAAAACAACAAAACACAGACTAAAATTTAAAAATGGCCAGTCCCCTAATCCTCAGGAAAGTCCACTGTCTCATAAGGGGCAGTCAGAGGATTTTTATCTTGTGGCTTAATGTTTTTACAGACACACTAAATCATGAAAATCCAAGAAACCATATCTCACCCCCAAACCACACAATATATATTAAGGAATTGGTTCCTTTTCTAAGAAACTGCTTGATTTGCAGGAAGTGGCAAAGTGGCAGGTGTGTTCCCATGATCAGCCAAAGAAACCAAATAAACGTTTCCCTGGGCAAACCTGTTTCTCTCAGATAAACAGCTGTCTGCCCCATGGTGGAGGGAAAGGCACCAAAGGACTGGCTTTGTGTCTGGCTGGTGATTCCGTCTTTCTGCTTGAACTGAAAAGAAGATGGCAGCCCACACCTAGTGGACCCTACTCTATAGCCAGGTCAACCCCCAGCCCTGCAGGGTTCCTCTTTATTTGTCCCAAAGCAGCTCATTCCCTTTGCCTCACATCACTCACCCCATTACAAAAAATCACCTGCCTGTCTCTATTCCCAGTAGCCTGTGAGCTCCTGGAAGTCAGAGACTAGCCACCCTGGACAAATAATGAGGACCCAATACATGTAATAGGTGTTGCTGCCGTGTGTCCTCAAGAAATATCTGTTGAGTGAATGGAATACAGAATGAAAGACTATGACTTTCCATTTGGAAGTCTCTTGCTGAATGGTTGGTGCTGGAGTTCAGGAGCTGAGATAGGATTCTCCACACTGCAGCCCTTGGTTTGTTGTGTTGTAAGCAGGGTGAATAAAAGCAAAGTTTTTAAAATACCAAAAAGGGGCTGACTTGGCTTACTGGAAGCTGCAGATCAAAGCGAGGGATCATGTAGGTGAAAAGAACCAGCTGGCCACTCAGGGAGCATAGAGGTTAAAGCGAAGTCTCATCTAATGGAGAGAGTCTGAGGGACACCATCCAAGGGGTCGCCTAGTTACACAGACAACAATGGGGAGAGTATTTAGACCCCCCTAGGAGCTTGGAGGACTCAAAGAGAAAAACTGGCTAGGATGAGGCTGGGAGGGAGCTGCTGGGTCAGACTGGGTCAGCTTCTTGGTGGTCCTGCCAGTAAAAATCCCCCAGGAAAATTGTGCCTTGCAGTGAAGGAGCTGTCACATAAATACCCTTGGCAGACCATCCATCTGCAGTGCTAGGAGCAGAGTTATGGTGTTCTTTCCCCTTAGCTTAGAGGATTCTCTTACTGTCCTTCCAAGCAGCCAAGCAGTGAGAAGGGGCAGGCAACTCATGATCATAACTTGTGGCTTCGGCCCACTCCATTCTCCTCTGAAACCCCTCTGAGGCTGGCATCGTTCACACCACACCATGCCAAGGCTGAGAGCAGGGATGACCAGCAATCACACTGCTATAAGTGGCAGAACCAAAATGTATGCTGTGGTCCCAAACAAGAGTCTTTTTCCAACAGGACCCTCCCACATCTGTCAGAGGCAGCCCGGTGAGCAGAGAACTTTAGAACAAGGTGCTGATGACACAGCCTGCTCTTCAGAGGGCCTTGCAGGTGAGTCCCCACAACTTTCTGTCTACAGGCTTCACCTGCCTATCCTGACACCTGCCAATCCAATCCACCTCCATCTGGAGACATAATCTGTCAGTCTCACCTTGACCTGCTGGTATCCAGCTCACCTGCCTGTCCCAGGAGAGGTCTCTCCTGACACTTCTGTTAACCCAGCTCCAAAGAAAGAAAGATTCTGGCCAACATTCCCCAAGGACGTCCCTAGGTTACATCTGTAAATGGCAGATTCAAGCCCCACTGCAGACCCACAGAGGCAGGGTCTCCAGGAGAGAGGCGCAGGAGCCTGCAGTTTTAACAGTTCTCTCTCTGAACCATATGCTCTCGGAGCTCTGGGAACGACGGACCCCATAGCCCTCCCTAGAAAATTTCCACCACCCCCAGCTCCTGAATTATAATCACAAACACATAAGAGAGAACATTCACGGGAAGTCACTGAAAAGAATTCAAGACAAAAAATGAAGTGACTTAATGTTTTACCATGTAGAAAGAAGCACTGTTAACATTTTGGGTTAGTTCCTTCCGGCATTCTTCTATGCATATAGCCACAAATATGGTTTTCCTGTTTTAAAAAACAGTATCATGGCCCCAGCATGAGCACACGCCACCCCGCCACCTGGAAGGATGCATGCGTGCACCGGCGCTCCTGCGGTGCCCAGATGTCCAGTTCTCTGGCTGCCGCTGACCGCACAGGATTGCAGGCAAGTGGTGCTGATGCAGAAGCAGGATGGGGAGCTGGAATCACAACATCAAGGGTCTGAAAACTTGTGTTTTTGCCGACACTGCTCATATCTCCAACTTCAGACGCTTACCCTCTTGAGGTGGGTCAATTCCAATATACTCAATTTTTTTTAATCCAACAAGGTTGGCATTAGAAGAAACTTTAGGCCATCAGGACCAATCTCCTCACTTGTGAATGAGAAAGCCAGAGTTGAGACAGATTTAGCTTCTGCTGAGTCTGACGGAGTCTCCTCACCCAGTGGAGGATCCTTCTGGTCTATGGTGTGGGCCCCACCCAGCCCACCGGCCGCCTGCCTGCTTGACAGAGCACAGCAGCCATATTGGCAGCCTCCCCAGCCCACACCCCACACCCCCAAACCCCGTCAGGTGGCCAGGGAGAGGGATCAGAGTCTCAGGCCACACCTTTCAAATTTCAAGGAGCTCTCATTACCATCACACAGCTCTTGGCCCAAACACCATTTTTCAGATCCAGGGGTATCTGAGTCTGGCTGTGGAATTCTGCTGGGGTGTGTCCCAGACACAACTGTTGAATTCCAGAGGCATCGGGTCCTCATGCTCTTGGCAGAGCAGTCCTTTATACATGCAGGCTCTGAACCAGCAGAGAGTCATGATCCAGTCGCAAACCATTCAGGAAACTTCTCTGGCCTTAATGTGATAGATAAACGAGGTACAATGCCCAACCCACCCACAAATCAAGACAGTGGGAGAGGCATGAGCAGCAAGAGGTGGCTGAAGAAAAATGAACAATTTCTTCCTGCTCAGAAAATGCTCTTGGGTGTTCCTATTTCCTGTGAGCTTGGTTTCAGTTTCTGGTTCTCCATCCCCACTTCTGGGTTGGGGAAGGGCTCCCCAAACCACCTAGCCATCTAGGGGACACTGTGAATTCAAAGAAGGCCAATGGACTTGAAGCAGATGACTAGAAAACATGAAGTGTGTCACTCACTCACTCTTTCATTCATGCTTCAACCCTCTCAGCAATTCTTCCCAAGCACAGTGTTAATGGCTTTCAGATAAAACGTAATTACTGGCCACAATAACTATGAAATACGACTTACTCTTCCCATGTAAAAATGAAGACCCTGAGGCTCAGAGGGAATGAACAGATACAGATTGACTCTGAAGCTAATGAAGAAAGCTTCGAGGCCCCTCTTGCATGGGCCACTTTCAACACTCTAGAGATGTTTTTAAACTTAAATTTTTAATTTCAAATGAAGATATGTTGGCTATGAGCACAGTTTCTTTCCACTATGAGGTCTCCTCCTGTGACATTTCCCTGCATGTCAAGTGATATTTCAGAGGCTACAGCATTTGGGGATCCAGCTAAGGAGAAGATGATTTGGGGATTCATTTAGTTTGGGTGTAGTGAGATTCATGCCATTTTAATGCAGAGGCCAGTTATTGCTAGCTGCCTCCTTTACTGTCCCCAGGGCTTTAAAAATATGTCTACTGCCCACAGGGCGACTCACTGTCACTGAGACTCAAAGTTCTATAGCACCTGGCACCAGAGGTCTGTGGGTCATGGAGGAAAACAAGGACTGAAATATACAGAGCCAGCAGCTAGTCTATGGAAAGTTCTTCCAGTCATCAGACATGTAGAATGGTAGTAGCAGAATTTAATTCTTACTGATGCCAACTCAAAAGGGAGGTTTTCATAACGTATGATAGAACCCAAACCTATCGTCATATAGCAAAATGTTTGTCTCTTTATGAAGTCAAATTTTTTGCATTTTGGCATCAAAAATAAAAACAAATTTTGTCAAACATGCTAGAAGAAAAGCTAAACCATCATTTTAGCCTCCCTTTAGAAAAATTACAAAATCATTATTTTATGAGGAGCTGATCAAGGAGTATTCTGTCAAAGATGTTGTAGAGAAAAAGTACTATAGAAAAAAAAATTCAGGCAAATAATATATATAAATATTTGGTTATGTTTCTGGATTTTACAGAATTTGTAATATAGCTCAGGCTTTTAAAACTTAGGCAGAATGTCATTTTGAGTAAGCTTCCACTATCATACCTAATTTTGTCTTTGTGATTTTATATTCTTTTTCTTAAGGAAGTTCCCAAAATTGCATAAACTTTCAGTCCTACAAGATCTAGAGCCATCACTGAAGGTGAAATAGCTTTCCCAGGCTGGCTGAGGCGAACCTCAGACTGGAAGACTTACTACCCTGAGTTTAGGATTCCCTGCATCTCACCCCAGGAACACCCACGATGAGATGAGACAGCCTGGGCGACAAGAGTCAGAGTGTTTGTGGAAAGGGCGATACATTAGCCACTGGGCTCTATCACCACAGTCAATAAGCAAGGTACCTCACCTGAGTGAGCAGACAAGAGATTCTTTGGAGACCTGAGTGTGCAATCTGACAAAAATAGACTCTGTGAGAACCAGGTACCTGAATTAAGGATAAATAAACCCAAGTCCCCACATGACATAATTGTGTCTAATTCAAATCTCCAGGTGCCTGGACTTGCACTATTCCAATGGCAGTCACATGTGGTTATTTAAATTTAAACAAAATGAAGCAGAGTTAAAAATCTAGCACTAGTCACATTTTAAGTATGCACCAACCTCTTGAGGCTGGTGGCTGCTGCAAGGGACAGTGCACATGTGCAGTGCTTCCATCATCCCCCGGTGATCTGTTGTTCAGCTCTACTTGCTCAGTTCTATGTGTTGTTTTGCCTTTTTAATAATTATTATTATTATTTCTTTTCTTTACAAAGCAATACTCATTTTAAGATATTGAAATCACCTCTCGGTCTGCGGGTGTTACATATCACATCCACCACCAGGGTTCTAATGTCCTTTACCGAGCCCTTGTCTCTGTATCCTGCCTGCCCTCCCATCCACCCTGGCAATCGTCATCTTGTGTCCTGTGAATTTTGCTGCAGTTTATCTGTTTATTTGTTTCATTTCATTATATTTCACATATGAGTGAAGAAAGAACTCTAGAAAGAAAACCACAAGACTTAAACAGAAGACACAAAGAGATGGAACAATAGTCCATGCTCGTGGATTAGAAGAATTAACTTAATTAACATAGCCATCCTACCCAAAGCACTATACAGATTTAATGCAATTCTTATCAAAATTCCAGAGATATTTTTGAAGAAAATTGAGCAAGCAATACTGAAGTTTGCTTGGAACTACAAAAGGCCTCACATAGCCAAAGTTATCCTGAAGGGGGAAAACAAAAGAAGAGGGAAGGAAAGCCACTTTCGACTTCAAGCTATATTACAAAGCAATCGTCATCAAAACAGTGTGGTATTGGAACAAAAAACACACAGAGCAGTGGAATAAAATTGATGGCCAGAAATAAAACCACACCATATGGACAATTAATCTTCAACAAACGAGCCCAGAGCATACAATGGATAAAGGAAAGTCTATTCAGAAGACGGTGTTGGGAAAATGGAATAGACATCTGTGAAAACATGAAACTAGACTATTCATTAGCACCGTTCGCAAAAGTTAACTCAAAATGGATGAAAGACCTGGACATAAGATCCAACACCATAAAATACTAAGAAAATATGGGGAAAATACTCCACGACGGCAACCTCAAAGAGACTTTTGGGACAAGTATAGCTCCAGTGAAAGATACTAAAGTAAAACTAAATAGCTGGAACTTTATCACACTAAAAACCTTTTGCACAGCAAAAGAAACCACTACAAAAACAAAAATCCAACTCGCTGAATTAGAGAAGATATTCACACACCAAACATCAGATAAGAGCTTAATCTCCAAAATATGTAAAGAGCTGATACATCTTAACAAAAAAAGGGCAAATGACCCATTCAAAAAAATGGACAGAAGAAATGAAGACACCTATTTAAAGACACGTAAAGGGCCTACAGACACATGAAAGAACCCATCAGCAGAGAAATGAAAATAAAAACTACAATAAGATACCACCTGACACGGAAAATGGCTTGTATTGAAAAAACTAGAAACAAGTGGCAAAGGGAATGTGGAGAAAAGGGGACCCTCCTACACTGTTGGAATGTAAATTAGCACATCCTCTCTGGAAAACAGTATGGAGATTGCTCAAAAAAAATAAAGATGGAATTACCGTTTGATTCAGCAATCCCACTCCTATGCAAACACATACCCAGAGAATACAAAATCTCTTATCAGGAAAAATACCTTTACCCCAATGTTCATAGCAGCATACTTAACAATAGGCAGGCCATGGAAACAACCTAAATGCCCATCCACGTATGACTGGATAAAGAAGCTGTGGTGCGTACACTCAGTGAATTCTATTCAGCTACCAAACAGACAAACCGTGCCCTTTGCAGCAGTTTGGGTGGAACTGGAGGGGATCACGTCAAGTGAAATAAGCCAAATGATCTAAATATTCATTGCTAGGACACAGCTAAACCTCTCTCACACAGAGAAGTGTGGCAGATGTGAGGGAGCAGGCAAAAGGAAAGCCTCTACAGATAAGGGTCAAGTGACAGCCAGAAAGAGACAGAACTCAGGCCACAGAGGTGAGGAGTCTTACAGAGAATAAGGGTGACACCAGACACATGAGCCAAGAAATGATTCCAGTCATCTGACAAAGAGCAAGGAGTGGAAATATTTCCTCCAGAATCAAGGTAATTTGTCTTTACACACACACACACACGCATGCACGCACACACATGCACACACACTCCTCACTCATACAGCTGAAAGCGTATATCCCAGCTTTTCTGGGAATCGTAGTTCCAGCTTTGCATGGCTGACGAATCTCTAGGCCTGAACTACAGAGTTACTGGCAGCATTATCAGCCACATCCTCAGTCTCCCCACCACTGCCACCCCGCTCCCCAAAGCGCTACAGCCAATTCCAGTCCTCCGCAGAGGGTGGGACCTCCTCCCTTCTGGAGCTAAAGTGTCACCCTGCCCCAGCTCTCCTGCTGGCTCTGACTCAGGTAAGAGGTCTGGCACCCAATTTCCGGCTTTCTGAAATTAAGGGGCAGCTTGGGGGCTTGCAGTGCCCTCCATAGACACAGGCACATCCCAAGGCCACAAGCTCAGTGTACTCTAGAGCGAGAAGGCCTGGCATTTCTTCTACATTTCAGTATGTGGGGATGGAGTAGGGGTGTAGCACTGGGGAAAGGAAGAGTAAGAACTGCACCCCACAGCAGCCTAGAGGGGGGCTCCCGGCAACAGTAGATTCACTACTCCAGGGGTACTGCTACAGCAATGACTCCCTATACCTGGGACGGGGTCTCGAGTTCACACCCATCACTCCCATCTCATCCTCACAAGAGCCCTGAGCCCCACTTATTAACAAAGAAACAAGACCAGACCAGTGACCTTCTCAGATCAACAGTCAATAATAATTCAGTCATAATCACATTGCCCCAGCCACTAACTGTCCAAACAGCACTCTCAAGAGACAGCTCTCATGTGAGCAAGACACAGACTCCTGGGTTTAATCCTGACTCTGCCAATTACTAGCTGCGCGCTGTTGGGCATGTTACTCAACCACTCTGTCTCAATCTCCCTGTCTGTAAAATGGGATTTAATCATGCAGCTTCTGTATGGGTTGTTGTACGGATTCAATTTAAGCACTTTAGTCTGGAATGTAGCAAGTATTTGCAAGTATTAGCTTTCATGTTCCAGGCTCTGCCTACTTAATGCCAACCAAATAGCCCCTGCGCTCAGGAAATAGACTGTTTTGAAGAACCACAAGGCAGGCCCTTTTATATAGTTTCTCATTTAATCCTTGTCCAGTTTACAAATAGGGAGGCTAAGGCTCTGAGAAGTTAGGGAATGCCCCCACAGCCAGCCGGCTGGCAAGGCGGGGATCCAGCATGCAAGCCCCCATGCATCTGATTTCAGAATCCTCACTCCAAGTCTGGACAACACCAGGCCTGCTGGGCAGCCACTGGAAGAGCAATTCTCTGCAGGGTTCTACCTCGGGGAAAGACAACTATGGGGCCAATTAGGCTCTAGGCAAGCTTCCTTACGTAGCCTGCAAAATGCCAATGGATCCTGCCTGGACCTAAGAAGACTGCCATCACCTGGAAATAAACAGCACTCCAGCAGCTCTCCTGTTCTCACCACATAGTGACTGGATAATAAAGAAGAGGTTTGAATGCTTAGCCTGTATGAGAGGCCTGCCTGTTTCCCTCCGGTCCTGCTCTCACCACACGGGAGCCCTGAAATGAGAGGGTAAGCTGGAAATGGGAGCCGACACATACAATTTCTTCACCCACAGGCACTGGGCCCCCCAGACTGCCCCAGGCATCTGATCTCAAGGACACACTTAGCTGGAAGAATGCCGCTGCTTTCTACCCAACCTGGTTCTAGTCCGGCGTATGTGTCCAAGCCAGTCAGCCTTTCCCTTCAGTCCGGGGCTATCAGGGACAGGAATCCCAGGAAAGGTATAAGATGACAGAGAAAACCAAGGACATAGTACGCAGGCCATACATGGAAAGCCCTGATCTCTCCCAATCCTGGTTTCATTTCTACTCACAGAAGAAACTTTGTATCCAAGAGGAGGGATGCAGGGTTTTAATTAAACTTAGTCAAAACACAACACTCACTTTCCCTTAATGTGCTTCCCAACCACAAAACAGCAGCAGCCGGGGACAGAAAGAAAGGCATGGGTGATGCTCTGCCACAGGGGTCGCCCTCTCCAGTGTTTGGTGACAACTCTCCAGGACCCACAGGGCCGGAGGCTCCTGCAGGCTCTCGTGGTTGTCCCCAGCACAGGTCATGGCTGGGACTCAGCAGACATTGAAAGAATGAGCCTCCCCAGCTAGGGAGGAAGAGCACCTGTTCACAGTTCTCAGGAAGGCCTCGGGAATTCACTTTCTCTCTGTTGTGAGCATCCACAGGGGCTGGTTTCTGGCATAAGCTCACTCCAGAGCCACCTCCCCAAACACATCCCCAAAGATCAGGGGCCAACTGTGCTCACAAGAATCTCTTTTCCTACAATAACCCTACTATCAGATCTTCCCGTCCCGATGACACAGCTTGCAAAAAGCAAGGAGGCTTTTAGTGAGGAAAAGCGTCTAGTGAAGACGTGAAACTTGCAAGAGGGCGCCCATGAGGATTTCCACATGAATGACAGCTCCAGACCCATCAGCACTGAGAATTGCCTGTTTCCCCACACAGTGCAGCCCAAGGGCAGACGTCACCCCTCGTGGAACAGGTAGACATACTGGGCAAATAGCTTGCCCCATGGGGAAAGCAGGATTTGAGTCCAAATGAGAAACACTGGACAGTCACGCTGGGGATACTGATGTCAAGCCATTAACCTCCAGGAACAAATATTTGACTAGGACCCAGAGTAGCTTTTTTCAAGTGGTCCAGACACTAGAACTTTAGCTTAACAAGAAACGTCCTCCCCGCCAGCCCCCAGCCCCGCAGAGCAGCGTGCACTACTACAGCTCCAAGAGTTTCCTAAGACCCGGTCAGAAACACCCAGGCTTGTCAGCATATTCTGACCAATGGGGCTTCTGGAGCGGGACCAGCCACCAGGTGCCGAGAACAGGCCGCTCTGCTCCCGCCACATCTCCAGGACACTCCGAGCCACAGGCAGCTTGGCCACCAGGCAGTTTGTGGAACTGAGAGCGAGCTCTGGACAGGGTTGACAGTGAGGCCTAGAAAAAAGCAGGTGAGAGCAGGTGCTTCGTGGGGTGGCAAGATGACACAGCATGATGAATCTTGCCTCTCCCTTTGCTGACTGCTCTGCCCTGGGACCCTTCACCCTCTGACTCCAATTTTGCCAACCAGCTGGGCTTCGCAGGAAAACCGGCCTAGTCAGCCGGCTGCACGCACAGTGCTGCTGACAGCCCCAGAGCCTCCCTTATGGTGTGGTGAACAAATGCCTTGCCCACAGGGAAGAGGAAACCATCTCAAAAGCAGGGCTGAGAAGCTGCTGGCCAGGCTGGGCTGCAGAGGCTTCTGTGGAGGTTGTGGTGTGGGTGCCAGCGCCAGGGTTCTGGCCCTCTCTGCCGCTGGCCTCTAAAGAGGCAGGTGATACATGGAAGGGTGTCCAGCCGTGGGACGAAGAACTGGGGCTGTGGCTACACCCTCAGCAATGTCACCATGTCTAGGTCAGTGGTTCTCAACCAAGAGTGCTTTTGCCCCCCAAGGGGCATTTGACAAAATCTGTAGACATTTTTTCATTGTCATAGCTGGTAATGGGCCTTGGCTCCCAGCATCTAGTGGGTAAAGGACAAAAATTCTCCTAAATGTCTTACAATGCGCAGGACAGCCTCACAACAGGGAACTACCCAGTTCAAACCATCAACAGAACTCAGGCTAGAAACCTTGTCTGCGAGCCAGAGAGCACTGTGTTTGAATCCCAACTCCACCGCTTCCTGGCTCAGGGACCATGTGCAAGTTACATCACCTCTCAGAGCCCCAGCTGCCTTTTACACATTTAACTAAACTTATGTTACCATATCAAAGTGCCAGCATCATTCAAAGCACTTTATAGTCATTACTCTTTCTAACCTACCCTTCCTAGCCTACGTCATAAAGCGACCCTTATCCCCATCTTTCCGATGAGCAAACTGATATGCAGAGAAGCTAAGTAATGGTCCACATTAGGGAGCAGAGGTGGCAGGATTCACATCTGGCAACCCAGAGTCACAGTCCTCTGTATTATAACATTTCATTCTTTTATTCTTAGGGCTGCCTTATAGATGAGAGCTTACAGGGAATATCTAACGTTGGCCCCTCGTATAAAGTTGTGCAGCAAAAGTTTCTCAGCCCTCGCTGGCCATTAACCCCACATCTTTTATATTACTCTTGGACACTGAGACCAGGGACCACAAAATTTTCTTCTGAAAATGGCAAGTATTCAAAGATTCCCACTCCACAAACATGCAGCAACACAAAGACGTGTATTCAGAAGTTCGAAACGAGCTCCACGAGGCTTGTGCAGCAGGCCAGGCGCCGTGCTCCCGGAGGCAGCAGCTCAGGATGGCCACGGCAGAGCCCTGCACGTGTCATGTTAGCCAACGCTGCTCTCAGCTGCAGCTCGACCTCAAAGGCCACGCTGGTCCTCTGCATGTTGGCCTTGAGAAGTCCCAAGTGTGTCTACTTGGAAATAAATTGTAAAGTACTGTCTCGATGGAACAAATAACCAGGCCTTCCTGCATTGTCTGAAGGGCACAGATGCACGCTGAGAGAGCGCCCTGGCTGGCTGCTTTGCAGGAGAATACTAACTTTGCCCCAGGAAATCAGGACAAAAAGAAAACCCACAAGTGTTAGTGCGGTTGGGTCTGTAAACAGCAAGTAAGTAAGCAGCCAAGCTGAACACTGGGAAGTTTAGTTCTTTTATGAAAAGTCAGTTTCAACTGATTCACACAGAAAAGAAGTGCTAGTGCTGAGAGGATATGGCCACCGATGCACAGGGCCACCCCTGCACCCCAGGTGTAGCTCAGGATGCCTGAGCTTCCTCTGGCCTCCACGGAGGCTTTCCTGTCTCCACCTCTAGGCAAAGCCAAGGTTGCTGTGGGATTCTAGCCCTTTCTCCTCTGCACCCTGGCCTCCCGCACCTGCTCCTCTTAGCTCCCTGTCCAGAATGGCATTCTACCCCTGGCATCCAGTGCTGTCTGGTCCAAACCCCTTTATTAGAATGTTCTCACACCAGGCTATTCAGTTCAGTATGGTCCAGTGGTTATATGGAAATTTTCAAGTGGCCCAACACTCACCAGCAGTGAAGACGCTCGGGCGAACCAAAACGCAGGCCTGGACTGTGGGCCGCCCTGGTACAGAGGCTCCTCAAAAGTGCCGACTGCTAGAAAGGCACATTTCTGATGAAATAAATACATTTTTAATTACTCAGAGATGCAATTGTGGAAGAGGTGTAACTGGATGAAAACCTTCGATCCAGGATACAAAACTGGAGAGAATAGCTAAGTGATCCTCAGTGTTTACAACGGGGCTGAGGGTTGTAGCTTTCCCACTGACAAGTGACCCTGTCCTGGACGCTGAAGGGGCCGGCCAGACTGCGTGTGGCAGCAGACTTTCTGCCCTCGACCCCGCGGAGGCCGCCTGAGCAGAGAATGGCCCCAAGGGAAGGCTGCTGTGACTTGTGGTGAGGAGAGATGTGGGAGGCAAGGCTGAGGTGAGCTCTCAGGAGTGAAAAGCTAGGTGGACATTCGCTCACATCATGGCAGGTAACTGGCTCACATGCATCTGTATCATATTAGAATGCAAGCATGGCGCATAGTAAAATGGAGATGCTGGGGGCAAGGAAGAGGCTTCAAGATTCTTAGTTGCAGATTCTTAGAAAACTGCCCCCACTGGAATGATTTTTCCAGAAATCAAGAGGAGCAGCAGGCAGAATTCTAAAGGCAAGACCCATCATTGATCTCATTATAGCCTTATGCTTAAAATAAGACCCAGTACAGCACTGCCCCAGTGAATGTTAACTGATATTCATATATGCATATATAATTTATGTATAACCTATATATGTATATATAATTTATATATAACATAGATATGCACTGAGTAATATTGCTTCCTGTGCACATCCATATATTTTAACCTATTTGACGACCAGGTGCTGTGGAAGAGGGGCTTGCTGCTGAACCCGGCTTCCTGGGTGCCAATCCCTGCTCATTTACTAGCTTTGTGACACTTGGAAAATCACTCAACTCTCTCAGCAGCGCTTCCCCCCTGTAAGATGGAATGAAACAACACTTATGTCAAAATGAATTCTCAATAGCTTTTACTTTTGAAAAGTCTCAGGATTAAAACCAGTGAGTGAGAGAGTAGGGGTGTCAGCCAGTTTAAGAAGACTCCTCGGTATCCTAAGGTAGTGCAGAGTTGTCTTGTCCTTTCTTAGTCACCACAAGCTGGAGTTGGGTTCATCCAGAGAAAGATCCTGCCTGTCTTGTCGAATGCGCAGGCAAGAGCCCCTGCTGCCTGGCCCACTTTTCTCGGATCTCCGTTCTGTTGGAATTGAAATTCCACTCAAGTCCATGAGACCCATCTCAGTGCCAGGTCCCCTGAATCACCCCTCAAAGAGTTAAGCCTTTGAATTAAGTCCTAGTCTCCTGTCCAAGGGTCCCTCACATAGTCTTCGGGTTGAGGCACGCACACCATGACTGAGCATGCTGACAGTGACGGCCTGTTGAAGAAGAAATGATTCAGTGCCATTGTTAAAACACAGGCAGATTTCAATCCCAGGACCATCATTGTAGGGGTAGAGGGGTGGGGACCACCAAAATGGGGTTTTGCATTGGGGGAGAGAGACTGGGCTCAACTCCAAATATAGTAAGGAAAAGAGGGAATCTATAGTCAAGGAACAGCGAGAGGGCTAGTAAATAAGGAATTACTAGGAAGAACATGGGGATCATGAGTGTTCCAGCTAAACAGACCTAAGCAGTCAAGACAGAGTGATCAGACATTACCTGGGGGATGGTGGAGGATGAAGAACTGATCAGATTGTGAGGGATCAGATATGGAGGTTGAGGGATTTGGGTAAACCAACTTAGCAGCATTCTTGCTAAAATTGGCCAATGCAGAAGTGAAGGCAAATACTTGCAAGCTGAGGCCTAGTTGAAAATAGCTCAGAAGAGCCTGACTAAAGTTTGGTCATGGAGAGAGTCTCTGCCAGGCCTACCCTAAATGCTTGAGGGTGAGGCCCTCCCTCTCAGGAAGATTCTCTGAATGACTTATTTCTTTCACACAGGAGAGGGGCGCAGGAGTGGGGAAGGGCAGAGAGAGGAAGGTGCGTGCTTCACCGCCAGTGACATCACTTCACTTTAATCCTAGCCCCACAGCAGGAAACACTGGTTTCATCTGGTTTTTGCTCATTTGTTGCTTCTTAGTGCACCTCAGAATCAAAATTCTCACACTACAGATACCAAACTAATTCAGTCTCTTTCTATCTAATATGAGAAAGAAAAGCTAAGTTTCCACTCAGTCGGTGTTGATTGACACAAAGGCGACAAGGCAGAAAAAAAGGTCTCTTCCCAAGTGATCTTCCTCTGAGGCGGGGGAGGGAGAGGAAGTGATCTGGAGTCTAAACCCAGAAGCACTGCAGACGCCACATCAGCAAAAAGCAATGCCTTGCACCTGTCTCAAGTTAGTACTTTCCCCAGAGTAAAGGCTCATAACTCCTGCACACACAGGTTCCTGCCATTTTCCCCTGCATCCCTGGCTGGCTTAAAAGAGATCTTCAAGGCCTCAGGGCTGAGCTGTGTCTTCAGGTTAGCCTGCTCACATAATCAGGACACACACACACACGTTTGCACGTGCACTCACACACACACACACACACACACACATACACACTCACTCCCATACTCACACCCCTGTATGATAGAGATACCCAGGGCCAGAATAGTGCCTCTCTAAGAATTTTCAAAGGTCCTGATCACCACCCACAGGAGTGCACAGAGCCATACCTCTGGTAATAGCGTCTCCACAGGTAGGAAGAGAAATGAAGCTTCCTTCCAGCAGAAGCAAACAGGGTTTTGTTTTCTCATTGGAGTGTTGTAAGAATTTATTGTTTTGGAGAAAAACATAAAATCTAAGAGCTCTGGTCCCCAAGCTGGAAGACAGATCAGATCTATTCATTCAGCAAGCATTAAAATCCCACCGCTTAATTAATACACCAACCATTCTCTCTCTTTACTAGGAGGTGGCACAGTACAATCCCATGGGCAGCATCCCTGCTGCCGAGGCTGCTAAAAGATGTTGAAAATGAACACAGTAACTGCCATTTTGGATGCCTCCTTATAGCATCAAGGATACAATAAAAAATAAAACTTAAAATATCAAACTGCTATCATGATGTCTTGAATTATATTAATAAGTACCATTTTTAATACGGTTTTAAATTCAGGAAACTTAGCCATTTACTCACTGTTTCCGCAAAAGGTCCTCACTCCACCAGGAAACTGTTTCAGCCAAAAATTTGGTTTCCCAATTGATGTAGTTTGTGCATTTTCAGACATTTTAGTGCCTCTTACCTGTTTTCATAGACCCCCCACCAAAGAATGAGATATTTCCCTAAAATATTAATGCTGACACACCTCCTGATGGCCTTTGCAGAAGAAATCAGTGTTCGCCCTGCATTTATGACACATCATGTACTGTTCCATGAGCTCAACATACAGTATTGAGTCAAATATTTACTGACCACCATGAAAAAGGCTTCACATTAATTGGATCATGTTGCTCTTTCAATAGCTCTATTAAGTAAAGACTATGCTGTCCCCATTACACAGATGTGGAAACTGAGAATTTGAGACTACACTTCCCAAGGTGCCCAAGTGCTAAGACTAAGACTTAAGCCCATTTCAACGTTTTTCCAAACCTTTGTGCTTGACCTTGCACCAAAATGCTTCCAAGCCACAGCGCTCCCACCTCCCAATCGGCACCTTAGCATTCCAGAGAGGACAAACCTTGTCAGGTTGTCAGTTTTGAATTGCAGATCCCTTCCTCTAAAGTGTGTTTACCGGAAGCACAAGGCTTGTGAAGGCCCATGAGGAAAAACATCAGAATAAGATCAGAAAGCCCACTTGCACCATGCCAGACATGGTCCAGAAAAAAAGGAGATGCTCACGAACGCTCTACCTGGAAATGAGCATGCTGCTTAGGAAGGCCGGAGCAGAGAGGGAGGAGGAAGGAGAGGAGCTGAGTGTGGGAAGGTGGGCAGGGTCAGTCTTCTAGATTGCATTAAGAACTTTGCATTATCCTTCCTTAGATAGAACCCAGAGACCTCATCAAGGCCAAGACAAAGAATAGCCTGGAAGAGCCAAGGCAGGGTGTGGCAGACCACTTAGGTCCTACTGTAATAATCAAGCCTAGTCAAGGAAACTGGAAGTCAGAATGGACAAGAACAATGGATTGAAACCCATGTCCTTCAGAAGAGGAACTGACAGCACTGGGAGACAGACAAGTTGTGACGGATGTGAGAAGGAGAGGATGAAGTCTAGTTTCTGGTTCAAGGATCTGGCAGGGAGAGGGCACTCTTACTAAGACAGGGAGTGTCCGGAGGAGGGACTGGAAGGTTGCGGGCAGGCGCAGAGGCAGTGGGGAGTGGGTGTGAGCTGATGCTGAGCCAAGTTGTACACAGTTTGAGCCACCCACACGAGACTCTGAGAAGAGAGCATTTTTCAGTGTTCTCTGGAAGCCGAAAGCAGCTGTGTGAGGTGTTCACCAAGATGGATGGATGAGACCCAGGAGAAGGGCACTTGGGGAACCCCAACCATTCGCAGCCCAGCAGCAGGGGTGGAGGAAATGGCAGGATAGCCAGAAAAGTAGGAGAAACCTGCAGAGGGTGGTGTCTCAGAGCCCAGGGAAGAAAAGAAGATTTAGAGTTTTAATTAAACTTAACACATGCTGCTCCGAGGGGGAAAGATGAGTCTGTGGTACACCAGCGGGCATTGATGGGTACGTAGGTCAGAGGTGCTCTTCTCAGGAGCAGCGTGGCTGGGAACCAGCATGCCAGGCCTGCACAGCAAGCGGGAGGGAGACGCAGGCTCTGTCTCAGGCCTTTTACACCGGGCCTCTTCTCTGTCACCTCCCTGAACACATCTCCTTCTCAGCCCTTATCTTACAGCATGATCACCCTGTTTGTTCCTTTACTGTTGTCCTCCTCCTCACTGGAGGGCACAGTCTGTGGGCAGGACCTTTCTGTTGGGTGCACGCTGTATCTGCACGGGGTAGGGACTCAAGGAAGGCCTGCTGCATGCTGAACGCATGAATGGCATGGAAACAGAGAATGAAGTCTGGCTAAGAGTCGGAGAAAGAGCTAGAAAGTGGGTGGCTGCACGCAGAAGCTCCCGACGGGAACGAGCCAGTGGAGAGGGATGGATGGGTGCCCTGAGAAGGCAGGGTCCCGAGTTAGAGAAGGGTCAGCGCAGCATGCTGGGCACTAGCGCGCGAGTTCCAAAGAGAGACTCGACTCGGAGGTGCTTTCTGGTCTGAATGACATCCAACCTGCATAACCTCGCTTTAGGGCAAATCCGGATATAAGGATTTCTGGGCAGTGATTCATCAAACAGGAAGCCACCCAGGGGATGGGGGACATGGGGCAGGGAAAGGCAAAAGGCAAGACCAGCCAAGCCTGACGCCAGGAGACTTCTGGGGTGTAAATCACACCTCTTCCCGAGTGAGCCCCTCCTCCCCAAGGCAGTCAGCTGAGCTTTTTATGCCCACCAGTTAATATCGGCTGCCAATATTTCAGCAGTCTTGGCAAGACAATGGTCCTTTGAAGAAGGTGACAGGGGCAAAGGCCACCAAGGCTGCTCCGTGAACACAGATGGGGTCAGTCATCCACGGGTGTCTGGGCAGAGCACCAGCACTGTCTGCTACTAAATGGGACACAGTGTTGTGTCCACCACCCTGGAAGGCCCACCAGACAAACAACTTCATGGAGAGAGCCACCATTTTTAGAGTCTTTCTTGTTCTGGAAAAATAATCCTTCAGAAATTTCAAGGCTCCTGGTGCTCTTCCAAAGGCTCTTCTTGGAAAACTATAAGGGTGTGAATTTAGGGTGTCAATAAACAGTGAATGTGATATGCAACTACTAAGTAATTACTTCGAGGTCAAGGAGTAGAAAACTGAGAAACCTATGTGACATTCCTGAGACATGCATTATCACAGCATTGTAATAATGTGAAATCCTCAGAAATAAAATCAACTGAAATAAAATAACATGAATTGGCCAACTATTATTTACTGAACACAGCGGACTCCAGCTCTGTACCAGGAATGAGGAATGCAGGAAAGTCTCCTGGGCAAAAAGTTCACCATCGGGGTGGAGGCCAGGCAGCATCCCAGGGAGGTAGCATGGTGTGATGGTTAAGAGCTGAGCCCCGGTGTCACATTGCTGAGATGACTCTCACCTCCATCCCCAGAGTCTCCATGCCTCAGTGTCCCCTTCTGTAAGTGGCCTCCTGATGTCTTTACATCCCAGGATCCCTGCGAGGGTGCAGTGGGTCATTGGTGGGCGGCCCTTGAGCCGTGTCCGATGCTTGTAGGAAGCATTCAGTTCTGGGACTTCCCTCTGCTGCAGTTACTATTAGAGATGAGGATGGAAAAGACCCACAACTTACCCAACCTGTCTCCTTGCCAGCTCTGCTCAGGAAGGACCAAGACATGCATGCCTGCCTCTAGGATCACACCAGAAAAGGCACCAAGAAACATTCGTCCTTGTTTTCTCAGACCCAGATGTGACCAAGCTAAGCAGGGACAGAGAGCTGAAGGGCGGATGGTGAGCCCCCCCTGCTGAGCTGGCCAGGCGCCAAGGCCAGCGGCTTTCTGTCCTGGGAGCCTTCCAGACTCAGAATACACACGTGCTCAGACTCTAAAGAGTGTCGGGTCAGCAAGGAAGCGCTGGAAAAGCCATCAGCATCTTTGTATCTCTCCTGATCATTTCCTGTCCAGCACCAAGGCAGTTTCTGATCAGCACACAAAACACTCCGGGGTGCTCAGGTCCAAGAGCTACATTGACGCAGGCCCACACTCCCATCCTACACTTCCACTCACAGCTGTGTGACCTTGGGCCAGTGACTTTGACCTCTGAAGGCTCAGGTCCCTGTCTGTAAAACAAAGACTGGCCTTGGCTGCACATTAAAATAATTGGGAAGCGTTTAAAAGTTCAAAGGCCCAGGACTCAATCCAGACAATAAAATCAGAATCATCTGGGATGAGACCCACTGCTGGAAGGGCAGAGGGTCATCTTATACCCACAAGAGTGAGCTGACTGAGTTGCACCACAAAAGACAGTGAAGACCATGCTCTACACAGAGGACGACCCTCTGGAAAATGTGATTCGATCTCCTCCCACCATCAAACCCTCTGTCCTCTTTCTTCCAAGTTCCCTGGAAAGCATCTCTGGATTTAAGGACATGGGGTTAAGTCCCTGTTTCCAAGTAGGCACTAGTGAGTCTCATAGCTTCCATCCTAATAAGAGAATCATCACCCAGAGGGAGCCTCAGTTCCTGGCTTGCAGAGAAGACAGGGTCCAAGGACAGGCATACACAACGCTGGCTGCTGCGGAGCCTGTCTGAAGTTACATTCTTGACAGAGCTGCAGGAAAAATATTTCCGGCCTCCTTGTCGTATCTCTCATCAATCTGGGGCTTCAAGCCCTGCGAAACTTGAAGATTCATGCAAACTGGGATATGAGGATTCCAGAATTAGAAGGGCCTTTCCAGGCCTTGTCTCCTTTACAGCTGAGGTATCTGAACCCAGACTTGAGAGAAGGAACTATAACTAAGAAAGCAGATGGGATCCATGATATTCATAGTTAAGCTTTTCAAAGAGTAATAAATACCGAGAAGAAAAATAAATTCAGTGCAGAGTGAAAGCAGGCATAGCAAGTGCACTGGAAGAATTGGCTGGTGACAAGGAAAGGAAGTGCTGTCTACGCAGTAGAAAGGCCACACCTGGGGTCCAGTGGGAGCTTGGGTGATGGCGCAAGGCAGCAGAGCTGCTGAGGAGACTGCTCCAGTCCCGTCATGAGCTGCTGAAAGGAGACCTGACCACGTGTATTCCAGATCCTGGCATTCCTTTGTTGTTGAGTCGTTCAACATCATATTTACCATGGACCAAGCATTTCTATCTATCATCTATTAGCATTTCCCAAGCCCACTCAGCAGGCACTCTTATTATCCCCATTTTGCAGGTGAGGAAACTGAGGCATAGAAGTAACTCCCCCAAGGTCACACAATTAGTATATGACTAACAGTCTATGCCCTGAAAGCATAGCTCCCATACCCATGTCTCATCACCACACCAAGGGTGTCAAACAGACGATTAGGATACAGGGACATATTAGGAGCCAGCACAGGTGATGGTGTCCAAAATCCCATTATTTGACACTCACTCATAAGAAGGAAAATCGAGGGATCAAGGGATGACCTGGTTCCAGGCTGTTAGGCACAAAGATAAACAAAATGGGATTTCCATTGTTGGAGCAATAACAAAGGAGGGACTTGACTGGATATTTACCTAAGGAAAACGAAAATTAGGTACACACAAAGACCTGCATGTGAGGGTTCACAGAAGCTTTATTTACAATAGGTAAAAACTGGAAACAGCCTGAATTTCTGTCAGCAAGTGAGTGGATAAACAGATTACTGTGCACCCATACAGCAAACACCACTCAGCGAGGAGACAATGAAGGGCTGGAAGGTAAATGGATCTCAAAAGATGACAAGTTGGGAGCAAAAGGGAAGTTTATGATTCTACCTAGATAAGAGTTCTAGAAAATGCCAAATTCCAGTTTCAGAAAGCAGATCAGCAGTTGCAGGGGATGGGGTGAGAGAGCAGACTGGACTGCAAAGGGGCTTGAGGAGACCTAAGGGGACCTGGGGGATCTTGGGGGACCTCTGAGAGGACCTGAGAGGACTTGTGAGAGGGTCTGAGGGGACCCGAGGGGGCCTGAGGGTGCTGGATATGCTCTGATTCTTGACATGGTAGGGCCTACATGGGTATAGATGGTTTTCAAAATTCATTGAATTGTGCACTAAAAAAGATGGATTTTATTACATATAAATTGTGCACGCTTTAGAAAGAGACTTGCTGCCATGCGATCCACCTGAGACGCACTGGCTCTGAAGCTGGGGTGAGAAGCTAGGAGGGTCTGTTGCCTTTGCTTCTGTCTTTTTTTATCTTTGTTTTCTTTTTTCAGGCCCCCTCCCCACTCCCTTCACCTCCTTCCTTCTTTTCCTCTATCCCTTCCTTTCTTCCTCCCACCACCACCCCACCCCCCACCTCCTGCCTCCCTCTGCTGAGGACCCGCTCTCTCCCTTCCAAATCAAGTCCACTGGCATGCTGCTGAGCTCCCAGCATTTTCAGCACTACTGTTACAAATTAGTAAAAATGATCAGACACCCAGGTGAACTGATCTCAGCCAACTTCAAGAGGCAGATAATCTACAAAACTGGCCAATGACCCACAGAGAAGGCTGGCAAACCTACAAGGCTCTCATTGGGCCCCTCTCAGATAGAAAGCATACATATATCAGATGAAAAAAAAAAGAGAGAAGTACATTTCCAAGAATTACTTGGACTTGGGAGAGAGAGGATGGGAGAAGGGAGGAGGTTGTTTGTCTCTGCCCAAGAAAAATGTTGGTTCACCCTTGACTTGTTCTCTCCAAAACATATGGAGAGGAGCTAGGGGTGAGAGGCTGCAGCAGGGGAGAAAGGGAGATGGAGAGGAGAAGGAAGCAAATGTCACACTGCTCTGAGGTAGCAGTAAGATGAGCTCTTACCAGCCTGAACCCCGAAAGAGATGGAGGGAAACAGAGTCCTTCACCCAACCAGTTCCCAAGTAAACTTGTACCCACATCAGGGGCACCCCTGCATGGCTGGAGTGAACGCGGAATGAACAGGGCAGAAAGGCAGCAAGAATGGTGACAGAGTCTGGCATGGTTCCCTCCCCTGGGCCTGCAGGAGGCCAGTGCAGCCAGAATGTCCATCTGCTATCCCCACCTCTAGTGTGCTCACTGGAAGGGGAAGGGACAGGGATGACCCAATGGGCCCTTGTTCAGAAGTTACACCAGGAAAGGAGCAGCAAGGCCACCTATCCAGGAGCAAATGACACAAGAGTCATCAGGGCTCTCTTGGACAAACTTCTCATAGCAACAGAGAGTTGGAAAGTCCCTCAGCCGCAAGGTGTGGAGGTTGAGTTGAAACAAGTGCAGCCCAGCCACATGGGCAGTGGGAGGAGGCTGAGGGTGCCAACTGCCACCCAAGTCCTGTTTACTGAAACTGAGCGAGCCGGCCATGGAGAACAGGATGCTCACACAGTTTCCCCCGGCCCCCAAATGAATGTTGGTCCCCCAGTAGTTAAGGTCTATCATCAATAACAAACTAAGAATGGAGAGAAAAGGGTAGCATGAAGGTAGAACTCTAGTCTAAAACAGGAGAAAAACAACAATTAAATTTAAAAAAAAAAACTAAAAAAGCAGGCATCCTAAAGAGAAACGGTGAGCATTGAGTACTACAGTTGTCAGCAAGTGGAAGAGGAGAGAGAGATGCTCTATCCTAATCCACTCCATTTCAGGTTTAGAAGAAAGGCTCCCTGCAGGAGAAAGGTCCCTTCCAGAGCAGGACAAACAACCAATGTATGGACTGAAAATCAGCCAGAAGTCCATCAGCTCTCCCAAATGACCAAGAAAGCAATTAACTCCCTAGCAGCTGATGGATTTCTGCACTGAAAGGCTAAAACTTTATGTTCTCTACTCAGTATCACACTTTTCTATTCTGGGAAGTCTCTTAATGGCAGGTTCGAAACAACATACCCCACTGCCCAGCATCAACTAGTCGCCTGTCTCACTCTACAAGGGACCCAATGACACTCCATCAAATCTACTGAATGACCTTGGACCAGACAGCAACACAGACGCCGCACAGTCTTTCACGGCTGACAGGTGTTCAGCCTTACTGGAGTCTAAAGAAAACCCTGCAGACATTTAATTCTTGTGTTACGGTGAACTGAGTATGTAGACAACTACTGGAAACAACTAAGACACTAGATATCACACAAAAACATCTTTAGAATAACTAAGGAGCTGGGAAGTTGGTAAGAAATATTCGGCAAGCAAGAATTAAGTAAAAGCGAGAGCTGGGAACGTGAACCCAGCTCGGAAGCCAGTTTGGGGACAGTGGGCAAAGTTACCATGAGGTTCACTTTTTGTTGCCTCAGGGGATAAGGGAACTGGATGAGAATTTCCCACAACTGACAAAGCATACTGTCACATGGGTCAAGGAAGTCCAATGAACACCAAGTACAAGAAATATAAAGAAATATATGCCGAGATGCACCTTTGTGAAGCTGCTGAATAGCAAAGACAAAAGCCAAACATTGGAAAGCAGGCAGAGAAAACAGAAAGATTATTCTCAAAGGAAAGACAAGACTTACAGTGAATTTCAGAGGCAGTAACAGAGAACAGGTGACATTTGAATTTTGAATAATACATTCCTTGGACTGGAGAGAAAATAATACTAAGCCTAGACTTCTACCCAGAAACAAATTTTTCTCATGAAAGGGGAAATTAGTGTATTTTCCAGTAAACTGAAACAAAGAGGTTGTCACCATCAGAGCTTCACTAAAGAAAAATCTTTAAAATGTATTTCAGGCTCTCTCAGAAAATATTTAACAAAGTTGGTAGAATGATATTAATATCAGTTAGAAAAGACTTTAAGACTAAAAGAATAGCTAGAAAACAAATGCTACTTTATAAGAGATTCATTTCTCTAGAATGATATATGTATTATACACATACATATCAATATGTAAATTGTGAACACGTGTATGTGTGCATGTATGTCTATGTGTCTGTGCATAATGTATGCATACATGATGAGTGTGGGTACGCATGTGTGTCTATCCATCTATGTGTGTACATGTATGTATTTATGTGTGTAATATATATGCATATGCATAGCCACAAAATATATAAAACAAAAACTGATAGAACCACAAGGGAGAAGAAAAATCCACAGTCATGATGGGAGTAACAACATAAAAGATTTGAGCCATACAGTTAAGAAGCGTGACCTACTGGGGTTACAACACTGCCTCTAACGATGATAGAATCTACCGAACATGCAAAAATGGACAAAAGATTAAGCCTGACAGTAAATGCCAGAAAAATTTAAAAGTTGGGTAACATGAAAACAACATTTGCCAACCATGATGCAATTAGTTAAAAATCAACAGCAAAAAGGTAACAAATCAAAAAGTCAACAATTGATTCTTTAAAAGAATAATAACAAACAAATTTTGCAAAAATAAAACTAATGAATAAAAGAATGCAGAAGGTACTATAGCACTATACCCACAGAAGCTACAGAGCTCAAACACATAAAAAAGTATATAAATAACCTCATGGTAAAATTTTTGAAAATTCAAAATAGACAAATTCCTAGAAAAATCTAACTTACAACATTGATTTTAAAAAGTGAAAACTTAAAAATTGCCTAGTAACTATTGAAGAAATTGCATTAGAAGTTAAACATCTTAGAGAAGAAAGAATATCAGCCTTATCTGACTCTTTTTTTGAGAAAAAACAGAGGAAACTCTAAACTCACTTTACTTGTCTAACATAACCTGGACACAAAAGCCTGACAAGGATAATCTGAGAAATGAAAATTATAGTTTAATACACTCCCAAATAAACAGAGGTGCAAAACTTCTGAACAAAATAATAGCAAAACAAATGTAGAGATCTAAAGAGAAATCGGATCTACCATGAGATCAAGTCAGGTTTAGCTAAGAAAACAAGATGAATTTAACAAGGGAAAATAGTGGACCAGGCATTAACAAAGTAAAGGAAGAAAAAACTAACATAAATCCATTCAGTAAATGCAGGGGAGGTATTTTATAAAGTTCCATTTGTGATTTTAAGAAATCTTTGCAAACTATTGAAGGGTAGCTCCTTATTCTGATCAAGAAAATCAAGTGCAGAGAGAATATCATTCTCAAGGTAAAATAAACACGAAAGCAAAACTCTACAACTGTTAGAAGATACCAACAAAGATTATTTTATGACCTTACCACAGGGAAAGATGTCCTTTAAAAGATGTAAAAAGGTCAATGATAAAAAGGAAGACTGATAAACTTTTATTACATTAAAATCTAGAATTTCTGTCACTCTTAAAAATACTAAAAAAGATTTTTTAAAACCATGACAAATTAGAAGGTATTTTCAACACTAAGAAATAATCTCCAATGTATGTAGCTTTTATTTTAAAAAGGGTAAAATGCAATTTTAAATAAATGAGCAAAAACTTGAAAAGGCACTTTGCATACACAAAAAGAACATAGAAATGGCCAACCAGCATATAACAAGCTGCTAAATCTCTTTAGTAATCAAATATATGCAAATTAAATCCAAATTAGCTACTATTATACACCCACAAGACTGGCAAAATTTTTCTGACATTATCCAAGCAAATATAAAATACTAGCCAGGATATGCAGCAATGGAAACAATGCTGTACCACAGTTAGGTACAAGAACTGGACAAACACAAGGGAAATTAATATTTTTATGGAGGCGAAACCAATACAGCTTAATGGAAATTAATTTTGAAAAGCATTTGAAGAGCACAGACTATGGGCATAGTCTGTGACTAGCAACTCTATTCCTATTTATATTCCCTAAGTGCATGCTCACCAGGGGGCTGGGCAGGAATGTTCATAGCAGCAAAATTTATAATAGCAAAAAAACTAGAAATAATTTCAGAATTTTCTAATAGAATAGACTACAATATATTCATTCAATTGAGTATTACAGGTCTGCAAACTGAAAATAATTTCAGCTATACTAAAAAATGGGAACAAATTGAGGCATGAAATTTTTAACAGCCAGGTGGCACAAGGACGGCCCAAGCAGAAGAGAGCCGAGTGCTGGAGCGGCCCGCAAGAGCCCCTGCTGTACCAAGAGCAGTCTCTTTAGGAAGGTCAGGGGACTTGAAGAGGTCTCCTGGGAGTCAGGTAAGAAGCAATTTACCAACTGAAATGGAAATATTTCAGCTGCCAACTAGCACAGCCTTACGGGTATACATGGGTTAAGTGTGGACATAACAAAACAAACAGTATGATTGTGTGTTGATGAAATTCACAACACAAGAGGGTAAGAGAGTAAAGAAAAACCTAGGGGGAAAGAGACATAAATGTCCAGAAGATGGGTATGGCTGAAAAGAGATGGAGAGGAGTTCCACTCTCCAAAGGTAAAAGTAACATTCCCTTCCTTCACCTGACCAATGAGCACATAGTAATCACAGCATTATTCTTTAGCCCTTTCTACTCAGTGTGTAAGTGTTCTTTTGCATCTAGTGGCTCTTTCATTAAAAATAATTTTATAAGAAGTTCATAAAGAAAAATTATTAGGAAACTCATATCAAATCGCTGTGGTCCCAGCCAGATCTTTTCAAGTTGCTTGACAGAGTGATCTCTGTTGCAATTGGCGGAGTTCTTACACCCGCTTAAAATGCTAAGAGCTTCTACCCAAAGGACTCCAGAAACATTCTCGTAAGAATCTCTCCAGCGAGGTGCAGCCCCTCAAACCTCCAGAGAGCATACTGCTCTGACTCTTTGATTTAGCATAATCATAATTACAGTGATTTGTTGTTCGGTTTCGTTTTTGTCTGCCAGAATCTTCTCAAATTTTGAAATCTTTAAAATGAGGGCATGGAGCAAATGACTGCATTCAGTCTCTCTTGCCTAGATTTCAATGGTGATGCTCTCATTTTAAGTCCTTTACCATCCCCTTCAGCTGTGTGATGCCCTAATTCTCTTCATCAAGATTTGCTGACAGCCGGGAGAAGTTTCTAAGAGCGTATTAAGTGTATTTTGAGGGCGAAGGAGTGGGGGGAGTTTAGGAGGTTGCAAACTTGTGCGATTTTTTAGCAACTCCAGCAGATGCTTGGTATTTGTATATTCGACGTTCACTTTTTCTGCTATTGGTGAACAACTCTTAAGAGCCACACCACACGGCAAGGTTCTTTTTCTGAAGCACAAGTGTGCACTCTGCTGCAAGGCTAACACACCAGAGCAAGTCTCTGAGCGGCAGAGGGAGCCCTGTCAAAGCTCCCGGTCCCCAGATGCCACCAGGGAAACAGAAACTCCCTGGAAGAGAAACTTATTTCCTTGAGTGCAAGTTAAAAAAGGTAATAACTGGTGACCTATAAATGATCACAAAACCTCTCCTCAGGACAGAAAGTTCATCCAGAAGGAAGACAAGTCCTTGTGCAAATACGTCTGCATTTGCAAACTTGACAATTTGCTCAGAGTTTGAGATGTCTCAAATCTTGATTGAGGAAGTTTTTCAGAATTCTTCTTTAGTAAAATTAGATCCCTTTTTTTTTTTAAGGAAAGGTGCAAGCAGAAACGAAGGTGACTAGGCAGGCAGGCAGGAAGAGACAGAGGAGGAGGAAACATTTATTTAGTTGATTTAGTTGTTCATCTGGATGGTTCCTCTGGCCTCAGGTCTCAAACCCCAGTCCTTGGGATGCAAGGGCTGACAGGGTACACCTATCCATTCATTTTTATCAGAGTTCTTTTGAGCTTTTCACAGCTTCAGCATTGAATGCCATGCCTGGAAGTCCAACAAATAAGTGAATAGACTAACTTTGGTGACAGAGGCTTACAAGAGCAGGTCATGTATTTATAACACGCGCTTTATTTCTTCTATCTCTTTCTACTATTTATCAGCTTTTCTTTGGATTCCAGTCATGTATACATTACTTATTGTTTTAAGTTGGCCCTGAACCCCAATTCAAAGATACATGCACATTAAGAGAGTTTTGATGATTCCCAAGCCTAACTTCCCTATACGTCTCCTTGTGTTCCCTCCAAAAATCTGAGGGGTACTCTCATCTCTATACATATCCAGATGGAAAGTTCTGCCCTCTTCACTTTTCCATAAGAATGTCAGTCTTATCTGCCATTCTGTAACATTTAGTAACGAGCAGAGGAATCATCGCTCACACACAGACACGCACACACACACAGACTTTCATCAAGGGTATTTGTTTACTGTCATGGCTCCCAAGCACTTACTACCAAATGTAACCAACCCTCCCTAAAGGGCAGCCCTCTGGAAAGTGTGGTTCAGTCTCCTCCCACCATCAACCCTTCTGTCCTCCTCCTTCCAAGTTCCCTGGGATTTCATAGAGTACCCATTTCTCCATCTAATTAAGTTTGAATTCCTTTGCTTATACACATGGACACTTTGGACCAGTTTGCATATTCTTGATCCTATCCAATTACTCATTATTGACAATTTCTTCAAGCAAGTTCACACTTTTCTACAAATGGTTTACCAGAATGAGGAATGTACGTGCATCTAGAAAACAAGCAATACTCTTCTGCTACTTTTAATCAGGGTCTCCACATTTTCCATATGCACTGACTTTTAAAATACTCTTTGAAAGGGGGTCAGCATTCATTTTCCTCTACTGCTGCTTTTCCTCTTGCTTTCATTTTGCAGTAAATTGTAACTAAGCAAATCAGCAGGACATCAGACAGAGCACTGCTCTGGTAACTCCCATACCCTTCCAATTTTAAGCACCAGATCTGAACTGAGTAAATACCACAGCTCTGCTTGAGGGTGTTGCCATGACATCTTGAACTCATTTTCCTGACTAGCTCTCCAACAGCACACTGGTAGTGGAAGTCTGCTGGAGTCAACCTCTCCTGCTTTTCTTTCCTGTTGTTGGGTCTCTTCCAATCACAGCAGTCAAGCCCCCATGCTGAAAGCCTTGAAGTGTGTCTCCCAGTCACCACAAGCAGGTGGAAGGAAACATAAGACATGTGTCCTTCTTAGTATTTTCTATAACATCAGATGTTAGAACATAAGCCCAGCTCATACCAGCATTATAGTTCCCTGCTAACTCTCAGCAAAAAGTCATAAAATTCTCAATTAATTTCAACAGGAAGACTTTACAGCTATAATATCATTGGGATAGCTAAGACCCTGGTTGTCCAGAAAATTCATTGGCTCTGTGAAATTATGAGAGTTCCAGATTGTTATGGTAATATCCTAACACTCACCATCTAGAGTACATGTTACTCTCAGCCCATCTCACTTTCTGCTCAAGGTATTCCAGTGGGTGTACAGGCTGATGATTATTCCCACTTCACAAATGAAGAACAACACTGACCACCAACTTTAGGAGACACCAGTTGTCTCCTGGCCTGGCTGCCCAGCACATCCACTGATGTGCAGATGAACTGTGAATGAAGGGCAGCATGGCCTTTTAGTGGTTCAGGGCAGAACAGAGAGCAGAAAGGAACCCAATGACATCAGGGAACTCACAGATTGGGAAGCGAGACACAAGTTAGAAGGCACGCAGCTGTCACACAGCCCTCTCAACCTTATCGCCCATCAAGTCGGTTCCTACAATCTGCCAGGACTTCAGACTAAATGGAGTTTCTTGCCTGTGCCTTTAACACACTGAATGTCTCCATGATTCACTTGTCAAGGACCCAAAGGCAGGACACACTTCTCCACTCCAAGGAGGGCGGCCACCACCAATACACAATGAGAGGAGACAGTTCAACAGCCTTGCCGGCTGAGCACAGCCGGCACACACCTTAGTAGGTAGGCTCAGAGAAACCCTGCGTGCCAAGGGCAAAAAAGCGATCTTAGCCTGAAGGGTCAGGCATGGCCACCAAATAAGTCCACCCTAATCCATTACATATTGTACACACATGGTTTTTGCCCCTGTGTTCTTCACATAAATTGCTCAAATTATTCCTCCTCTTAATTTCACTCTCCCTGCCTCCAGGATACACAGTTACATAAAGACATCTTAAACGTGGGACCCCAGTTCTTTATTCCGGGGAGGAGTGGAGATGTTGGGGAGCTGCCTGGGCACACAGTCTGATCATTAGCTGGGGTTACATAATCCCACACACGGGGCTGGAGCACCTTTCCGCTGAGCTCAGTCCCGCACACACCCCGTTCTACCCTGGTGCCCCTCCCCCAACACCCAGAGAGCAAGCCAGTTTTCAACACAACCAAAACCCACAATGTGTGTGTGCTGGGAAGAGGGGCGGGCCCACCGGGCTTCTGCAGCTACTATGCCAAGTGCTGCCAGAAACTTGAGGGCGTCCGCAGCAGAGGGCCACAGCACTGCTTACCCAGGAGCAGACTTGCCTCCTGTATGCACAGCCCCAGAGTCCCAGGGAGCGTAAACCAAAGAGGCGGACCAGACCTACAACCAAAGCAGCGGCTCATGGAAACCCACGCCCGGTGCCTCTGTCCAGTCTGTGCGGGCTCCGGAGTCCTCAGGCAGCCCCGCATCTCAGCAAGGACCATTCAGTTCCAACCGTGCTTCTAATTTTAAAAGATGGCAAAATGTGGGGCATGACTTGGAGAAGGGGGCACCCGCATTGCCGGCAGTCAGGCAAAAAGCCCCCGCGGAGCAGGAGTTTCTTTTCTGTTTTGTTCTGTCTGGAGGGTAGGGTTGTGATGTTTGCCTTAGGAACATTTATTTCTAGGTGGCTAGGATTGAGTGAAAAGCGAAAGTTCTCCCTTCTGCCTTGGACCCCAGCATCATCCGCATCTCATTCTCAACCAAGCGGGCCACATCGCCGAGCGCGCCGGTCGGCCTGCACAATCCCAGAGCAGCAGCCTGGGCAGCAGAAGAAAATGCAGGTGCCGCGAGCCTGGCAGCTGAGGCTCATTACACAGCCGAGCTGCCTGCGAGCTGGCGGGCAGGAGCGCAGCGCGCACAGGGTTACAGCCCGCCGCCGCCGCCGCGGGTGATTGACGCGCGGGGGTCACTTGAGGCTCGCGCAGCTACCCCCCACCCCGCACCCAGGTGGCCGGCTCAGCCCACCGAGGGCACCGCCGCTGCGCGGCCACCCACCCGGGCGGCCCCCCTGCGCCCGCAACCAGACACCTTGCCCAAGAAAGGCAACGACAAAATGGAATCGCATCTCGCTCTCCCATGTTCTCCTGGCGGCCACAGGCAAAAACCACAATAAATAAAATAAAGCGCAAGGTATCCATCCGCTGAATAAAAATCCAGAATCCCCTACCTTCGGCCTTGGGATGGCAAACTGGTCCTGTGTTCTCTGACCCACGGATCCAGCCCCTTCTTCATGAATTATTCCGGGCAGTCGGGATTTTGTGCATTTTTTTCATGAACACCTGTTTCAAGTAAGGGGTAAAGACCGTATTGAAAGAATTGTCCTTAAAAAATAACCTGTGCATACATATGTCCATCTAGGCATGCAGGTGTGTTTGTATACACACAAATGCACACGAAATATACATGTACATTGAAGCACCAAACTAGGCAGTTGGATAATGGGAGAGCCGGCTGGTTGTGAGCATGCTCGTCGGGAACAGATCCACCCTCTGTTATTCCTCTGAATAAATATAAATCACGATCAGAAACCCAAACAGTAGCATCCCTTTTGAATCCCTGCTGCTGAAAAACACGGAATAAATTCAGCCCGCAGACACAGAATCTAATCAGCAGCTGTTTTCAGAATCCAGAGCCAACACATGCCTTGCTTGTCGATTCCACTATGAGTCCAGACCTTTTTGAAAGGGGTTTTAACCTTTTAAAGATACAGTACACCAATTATCACTTCAGAATAGCCACCATTCCGCAGGCAGGAAGCCAGTCCGTGCCTAAAGCCACACAGCAGGCTTGCACGCAGTGATAATGATTTCATTTAGGAGTGCAGAGAGAGAGAGAGAGAGAGAGAGAGAGAGAGAGAGAGAGAGAGAGAGAGAGAGAATATGCAGGGTATGAAACTAGACATATTTATTGCAGTGATCAGCTCCTTGGTGACAGCAGAATGTTATGTAAACACTGTAACCCTTCACTTCTCAGCACACATCCTCATAGGGTCCTACAATGCAGGGAACTCTTGTCAACATGTGTGTCACCCCCTCAACAGTCCCTAACTGCTGATAAAAGACCAGGAAGCCTGCCCTGAAGGCTAAAGGAAGTAGGGACTTCTGCCACCTCCAGGCACCCCTGGCCCCACTCCTCAGGTGCTTTGTCCTCAAACCGAAGGCTCACCACCCCACCCCACCCCCAGCATTATTTCTCGCCTATAATGTAATCCAGGACCAGATCTAGTTTCCAAAAGCATTTCTTTCCACACTTTCACCAGAGCCTTTGGAGTCTCATAGGGCTCAGTTTAGACCCTACTTCAAGAAGCCTTTCAGGAGACAGTGTTTTCACTCTTTTGAAGGGTTAGGCGAAGTATGCAGCATAAAAATGGGGTGAGGAGGATAAACAGTCCCCAGCCCAATTGTTTTGTTTTGTTCTCATTCATCAAGTACCTCAGCCACCCAGATGGTGTTTATTCCAGTTTTGTTTGGGCCTTTAAAGACAGAGCACTGAGAGGAAACCAAAACTCCTAACCTTACTGAGGTTTGAGGGGAAGGAAAAGGCCTTTCCCAGTTCCTTTTTCATCCAGAGAGGGAGCCCCGGAGAGTAAAAAGGGTGCTGGTGCTCTGGTCTGGTTCTAACCCAGCGCAGGCAGCAGCTCACCTGAGGAGCACCCAGCTGTCCCCGAGACCACACCCAGGGTGTGTCCCTCTAGGTCATCTCCTCTCCTCTCGCCGAGTCCTGTCAGAAAACCACTAACACCAAAGTACTGTCCTCCTCCCACTTTGCCCGCCTGCACTGCCTCCTCCCAGACGTGGGCACTTCCCTCCCTCTTCAGGGCTCTTTAGCAGAAAATTACCATATTTCTTGTGTCATCACCCTAGCTAGCTGACTCTGTCACTGATTGGCTGGGCATGGGCAGCCAGAAATGTCACCAGCCACACAGCTTGGAACTGGCTCTCCCGCGGGCCACCACAGACCTGCGTGCACCCAGGAGGTTTTGTGACAGGC